>CM070043.1:44077960-44092817 GCA_036250615.1 Ptychadena robeensis | reverse complement strand
CCCCCCCCCCCCCTGCACTTGACAACTTTTATGGTAGCACCGCCCCCAACAACTTTTCTGGTAACAACCGACCATCACCCTCAACATTGGGCCCCAGGCAACAATTTTGCATATGGCCCTAAATGTTAAAAATGGCCCTGTCCACATGCACTGACTGACCTGCTTCATGTTCCTGCAGCACAATGATAACTCGTGTACCCATAAAGCATTAATGTACGCTGAGCAGAATGTGATAGGTTACCCTCTTGCATAAAACAAGCAAATTTATTTATAAAAAAGTTTCATACAGAAATGAATAATCCAAGTGTTCAATTTAGAATCCATGGGGACAGAAATCCATTTCTGAAGGGAGTGATTAATTATCTAGAGAAAGTGACTCACATGAACAAGAAGTTAAAGAAGAAATGGATTTACCTTAATGGATCCCTTTCTTCCTGTAAAGTATTTTCTCTTACATTGTCTACCACAAAGCATATTACAACCGCACTACTACACACCGATTGTTTGTCTGCTTCAGGAAAATGCCACTTAGATTGTGTACCAGATAACACAGTCATTACCCTTTCTGAGGCGGTGATAAGCTGCGTCTGATAAAATGAATGATTTGCAGCGCGCGGCCGGCAGGTTATCAGTGCCGGAAGGGGAATGCCGCCATCTTTGAATTTCACTTTAATCACACTCATTAGATAACAAAGGCTAGTATGAATCTGAGGCAGCTGTCCGGGAAATACAATGAGACTCTAAATTCTTCTAAATCATAGATTACTGCCACCCGAGATGACCTTTCTTATTGTTTGTTGTGGTAAAAGTGTGTGTTTACGGGGCCAACTGGGGTCACCAATATTGGATCACTAAACAAAAAGTTTTAGTTCCAGTCTCAACGCACATCAAACATGAGTGTTAAACAACATTTCCACTTAATCAGTGGACAGGTACACACAGAACCTTAATTTTCAACACAGCTTACCATGTTGCCTTACGTTACCGTGTTTTTGTCATAGAACCATATGTTCCATATTCCACCGTATTAATGTTGGTGAAGAACGTTGGGCCTAGTGTCCATTTAGCATAATGGACCCATCAGCATGACAAGTGCACAATGGGGAATGTGAAAATATTTTGCCCATTAACCTCCTGCCACCACTTTAACATAAAGGTCAAGGCATACCTCTCAAGCTTCCTATCTTGGGCAGGAAAGTCATTTTTTTTTAACCCCCCCTAGCGGTTGAGACAAACACAGTTCGTTCAATTTCAAACTGGGATTGTCAATTTGCCAAAACGTACCTGTGCGCCTGAAAGCTGCAGCAATTCTCTTTCCAGCTGCAGCCACTGATTGATTCTGGGACCGCCCCTTCAGCGTCATCAGTGATGCCTAATTGGCAGGAGGGGGGTTAGGGGTTCACATACTTTTTCCATCCTGCACTGTGAATGTTTACATGTTATGTTCATTTTATGACCAATTCATGCAAAACGTCACGTAATCCCAAAGGGTCCTTCACATCACTTCCTGTGTTTGTGCCTCTTATTTAACCTCCCTAGCGGTTGAGACGAACCCACGGAAAGCTGCAGCGATTGTCTTAATAGACCTCCATGTTAATGGAGGAGCGCTGTCATTCCCACCCACACAGCCAGCGTCATTAATGACACTGGCTGTGTGGAAAGGGGCGGAGGGAGGAAATGGCAGGCAGTGTAGTCTGTACACTGTCGCGATTGCCCGTACCAAACCGTTAAAAACGGTGTGGTATGAGCGGTGCGCTAGAGGGGTTAATAAGGGAACAATTGACAGGTATGGGTGCTACCCCCAACCCATCTGATACTGAAGAAGTGGTGCCGGAAGCAATTGGCGAACCTGCTGATATTCAGAATTACAGCTGGCCCACGAAGCAATATCACGCCATTGTACAAAGCTTTACTATGGGCAATGACGCGCCTGTGGAGACAAGGCCACTGTTAGCAATGGGACATGTCCGCCCTAGATTTCAATGCAATGCAGAAAACTTGGCCTTGCGCAATCGACTTGTGCCATTAAAATACCAACTGTCCTTTAAATATCGATCAATGATGCCACTACACCAGTGTAACTGATGATTCCTTCCCTAAGCCCTGTTGCTTCATTTCAATCACTTTTCGTCAATCAATTCAGTTAAGCCCCCCATACACCTTAAGATCGATCCATACAATCTCCATTAGATCTACCAACAACTGTGTAGTGCTGGGTCCTCCCTGATAGAATACATAGTGATTGGAAGGTATATATGACTTCTATCTAGTGCTGGGTCCTCCCTAATAGAATACATAGTGATTGGAAGGTTTATATCACTGCTATGTAGTGCCGGGTCCTCCCTGATAGAATACATAGTGATTGGAAGGTATATATCACTGCTATGTAGTGCCGGGTCCTCCCTGAAGAACAATAGCAAGAACAACAAGAGGGGAAGACTTACAGAACTTCCTATCCCAACTAAACTCTAGAGAACCTCAAAGAGGACCGGTCACAATTATGCAATTCTGGATATACAACAAGGCATCATACTTTGGGGACATATAAAAGAATCCATGTAAAAGAACAGCCATTTGTGAACAGGTAAGGTGTTCTTTCTTGAGCAGGTTAGCCACTTGCACTTTTTTGTAAAAATGTTTGTAATAAAACTGTATAATTTATATTTTGTACTGTATTGATATATTGGCAGGTTATTCTGGCACTGACAGGGTGTATTAAGTCTTGAGAAAGTCCCTGGGTGGACAAAACGCGTCGACAATTACCCTGTGATACACCAATTGTCTTATTGAGCTAGAATTGTGAAAGGTGCAACAGGGGCCCTATCCTTGTGGGGCCTTTTTTCCACCTCCCTGAGAGGTATATGTGATGTTCTATGACATGTCTTAACTGCAAGTGCTTCTAAGAAGGAGCTACATGGTTTTATCTGTATAATAAAGATTTTTCTCTTTTTTAATATATAATTTTTTGGTCGTTAATTACTAATCAAGTTAGAAGACACCTCTGAAACCCCCGTCACACATAGGCAAGGCGACATGCCCTTGAGTGATTTTGTATTTGTTCTATATTGAGAAAAGCCTCACGGGTTGAGGTGGGGGGACGGTGATCTTCTTTTTCTTGATTCCCTTACCTTGAACAACCTACCCACTACTACCTTCTAAAAATAGTGATTGGAAGGTTTAGAAAGCTCCTCATATTACATGGTTTTGGTAGAACAAAATTTGATTGTACAGAAATTGTATGGGAAGATTGTAAGGTGTATGGGGAAAAAGAAAATTTTTCTTACAATCTTTTCCTAAAGTCAATCATACAAAAAATTAAATGGTGCGTCCCCAAATTACCATGGACTATCCCCATAAATAGGTGCCTCACCCACCCTCCCCACTGAGCTGAGCGGACTGGTCTGTACAACAGCCATTAAAAATAATGATCACTAATGAATGGTTTAGGAAAAATAACTGAGCATTTTAACGAGGCTTAGAGGTCTGCTGATTGTTTTTTTTTTACCTTATTAGGCTGGAATCTAAACGTTCTCCATCACACGCGTGTAACAATTACAATGCAGGAGCCCCCACAAGACATTTTACAAAGGTGGCAATTCTTTGAAATTCAATTATTTTACAGATTATGCATGAGAGAAATGTGTGCGTATAACATGAGCACCCTACAGCGCCGTGTGCCTCCAACCAGGAACAATAGGCACACCGCCATACAATTAACACCTGGCGGATCATATTCTCTTTTGACACCAAAAAAAACCAAAGCCAGGCAATCATGGCGCATTAAATACGGATAGCTTCACAATAACAAGGTGAAAGGGTATATACAGTTGCAAGAAGAAGTATGTGAACCCTTTGGGATTACGTGGAGTTTCGCATGAATTGGTCATAAAATGTGCTCTGAAGTCACATCAATAGAAAAACTTTGTCTGCTTAAAGTAATACTACACACGCATTCTATGTTTTCATGTTTTTATTGAACATAAGAAGTAAACATTCACAGTGCAGGGAGGAAAAAGTATGTGAACCTTTGGACTTAATAACTTTGGCAGCAATAACCTCACCCAAACGTTTCCTGTCGTTGCAGATCAGACCTGCACAATGATCTGGAGTAATTTTGGACCACTCCTCTTCACAAAACTGTTTCAGTGTAGCAATATTCTTGGGATGTCTGGTGTGAATTGCTCTCTAAAGGCCCCCCTACACGGGTCGGATTCTGACCGGATTCCGCCACGATCGATTCCGGGCGCGTGCACGCAAATCGATCGTGCCGGAATCGCGTGCAGCCCACCTTGTCCGTCCGATCACGTCCGATCGTTCGGGGGCCCAGAATCAGATCGGACAGAGAACCAACATGTTGGTCTTTTTGATCCGATTCTGCACACATCAGGGGGAGTTGCCATTTGTGAGGTGGACAATCGGACACAGAATCGTCCCGGAATCCGTTGGACAAGGTGGTATGCAGCGATCGGATTCTCTTAATTGGCCGATCGATCACACCTGCGATTCCCGCCAGAATCGCCGGAATCGATCGCATAGGTGATCGAGCGGCCATGGAATCCGACTGTGTATGGCTGGCTTTAAGGTCATGCCACAGCAGTTCAATTGGGTTGAGGTCAAGACTCTGACTGGGCCACTCCAGAAGGCGTATTTTGTTCTGTTGAAGCCATTAATTTGTTGAATGACTTGTATGCTTTGGGTCATTGTCCTGTTGCATCACCCATCCTCTGCAGAGCTTCAGTTGGTGGACAGTTGGTTTTCCTGCAAAATGTCTTTGTAAACTCTGAAATAAATTTTTCCATCAATGACAACAATCTATCCAGGCCCTGAGGCAGCAAAGCAGCCCCAAACCATGATGCCCCCTTCGCCATGCTTTACAGTGGGGATGAGGTTTTGATGTTGGTGTGCTGTGCCTTTTTTTCTCCACAGTGTTGTGTGTTCTTTCCAAACAACTACATTTTTATTTCATCTGTCCACAAAATATTTTGCCAGTAGTGCTGTGGAACATCCAGGTGCTCTTTTGCAAACTTCAAACGTGCTGCAATTTTTTTTTGGACAGCAATGGCTTCCTCCGTGGTGTCCGCCCATGTACTGCGTTCTTGTTTTATGTTTTCCTTATTATAGATGTGTCAACAGAAATGTTAGCATGTGCCAGAGATTTCTGTAAGTCTTTAGCTGACACTTTAGGATTCTTCTTTACCTCAAGCATTCTGAGCTGTGCTCTTGCAGTCATCTTTACAGGACGACCATGCCTAGGGTGAGTAGCAACAGTGCTAAACTTTCTCCATTTGTAGACAGTCTGTCTTACCCTGGACACATGAACATCGAGGCTTTTGGAGATACTTTTGCAACCCTTCTCAGCTTCATGCAAGTCAACAATGCTTGATCGCAGGTCTTCTGAGAGCTCTTTTGTGCGAGGCATGGTTCACATCAGACAGTGCTTCTTGAAACAAGTAAACCCCAAACTGGTGTGTGTTTTTAAAAACAAGGGACAACTTTCAGCAACACATCCAATATGATCACACTGGTTGGACTCAAGGTTGGCTCACTCCTGGCTCCAATTAGCTCTTGGAGAAGTCATTAAGCCAGGGGTTCACATACATTTTCCACCCTGCACTGTGAATGTTTACATGTTATGTAAAAACATATAAAGATTGTGTAGTATTAGTTTAAGTGGACTGTGTTTTTCTATTGGTGTGATGAAGATCAAAGCACCTTTTATGAACAATTCATGCAAAACTCCACATAATCCCAAAGGGTTCACATACTTTTTTTCTTGCAACTGTAGTTAGTTTATGTCCAGCTAGACATAGAACATAGTCCCCTAGACAAGGAATGTCCAAAGTCAGGCCTGGGGGACAAAAGTGGCCCATGTTCAAGTTTTACTGGCCTACAGCCTTGGTCATAAAATCAATGATATCCAAAGGAGATGTGAACTGGGTGACACAATTTCACTACCAGAGGAGGGGTGACACCAAACTTCCCAACCAGTGCACTTTTTTTGTTCACATGGCTCAAGGGCTTGCTTCAAGTGCAGCAAAAGGATTATTTTGATCACCCTCAAAACAACAGCTGCAATGTTATTGTGAACGTTCCAGCAAGGGCTTTGCCCTGACAACTCTCCCCCCCCCCCCCCCCCCCCCCCCCCCCCCCCCCCCCCGCACCTTGAATGGTACAGTCAGAGGTTTACTCCATGCAATGCCTGTCTATGGCTGCTTCATCATGTACATTATCTCTACTATCAGGATGTTGCATCAAGGTGATCAGTGCATAATGGTTCAAAGAATGGTCTGCCCCCCACACATTGCACTTCACATAACCTGGCACTCTTTGCAAAAAGTTTGGACACCCCTGCCCTAGATCACAAAATAAGTATTTTAGATGTCATAAAGCGCAGAGAATAGTGACGTCAGTTGTGTTGCAAGTACAGATAATTCCTTAATGAACCTGAGAGTCTTTCTTCTTTCTATTTATTTCTACTGATGATCACAATAAAGTTGTGGAACTCACCTATACTGACAAGGTAATGATAACCGATCCCACATAAAGATGGAATTATTTATACAGCACCACCTAGTGGCTGGAAGCACAACTGGTGTTAAGAAATGTTATTGTTATGATATTTGTTGTGAAAATGTTTGTATTATGTTTTAAGAACAATGCTATGTTCAGTGTTCTCCCCAGAATTTTTTTTCAGCCGGGCGGCGCGATGACGTCATCGCGCCGACTGCACCGGTCCGGCGGCCTCTCTGATAGGCTGCCGACCAGCGGCAGCACACAAGTCCTCTGACAGGCGGCGCCTCTCCGGTAGTGTGCCGCGGGCCGGAGTCTTTCAGTGGCTGTGGCGCACTCCTGAAGAATGGGAGGCGCCGCCTGTCAGGCTGCTCGCCGCGGAGGACTTGTGTGCCGGGCGGGGACTAAAATCTCCCGGGCGGGCCGCCCGGCCAATTTGCTCTGGGGAGAAAACTGTATGTTACAACTTAGGTGACCAGTAGAGATGGTCGAATTTTTCGACTTGCTAACTTTGTGAGTGGATTGCAAAGCCCCTGAACATGGTATCATCACCAAAATTGCTGGAGATGTAGAGAAGGGTTGGAGAAACATTTGAAAAGAAAAAAAAAAAAAGAAAAGCTTTGCTCTAGCACATGTCGTTTTTGCATAAATTAGGTTCAAAGTTAAAGTCGAAATTCCGATTTTCGAAATTTCTACTTGACTTTGAACTTAATTTGTGAAAAAACGATATGTGTTAGAGACATAGTTTCTTTTTTGCATTATACCCCCAACCCTTCTTTACATCTCCAGCAAGTGGTGATGATACCATGCTCAGGGGCTTTGCAATTAAGTCGAAACCGTCGAATTTTTGAAAAAAAATTCGACCATCTCTAGTGACCAGCCGCCACGGCTCCCCTCGTTCAGCTCGCAGGCTGGGGCAGGACGTGAGTTTTCAGCCTTGATTGCACTCATAGACGTGAATGGATGCGATTTTCGATTGCGTGTGGATGTGTGTGTCCATTCATTCCCTATGGGCGCGATCAATGGGCGATTTAAAAAAAAAAATGGACGTTTCTTTCTGTATGCATTTACAAATAAACTAAAAAATGATTGACAGGCGAATGCAGATGGCCTTTTACTGGCCGATATAATCTTAATCAAAACAAGACTATTGGTGGATAAGGAAAATAATGGTGAAGGTTGGGATTAGGGTTGGAAAATATTGCAATATTCCCCATCAGAGATTAGTGAACACCAGGGCTCTTTTTCTGGGGGAAGGCACTGGAACGGAGTTCCGCCACCTATTTAAGCCTGGCCCCGAAATAAGGGCACTCGCTGCAGTGCGTCGTGGGTGGCCCGCTGGGGGGCCCCCCATGTGTGTTGTTTAGTGGGGGGAAGTGTTGGTCATTCAGCACGGGTTACGGGCGCACCACAGGCGGGTGATTTTGTGCCTCCCCTCCCTCACAATGTGCAGCGAGGGAGGGGTGGCGCCTTCCCATTGTTTATGGGTGGTGGCCCTATGACGGGGCGTCTCCTACAACGTCCATGCTGGAGAGATCTTTCTCTTCAGCGTGGACTGGGGGGTGGAGTTCTAGTCGTCCTGAGGGAGGGGAGGTGGCGCGCCTGCCTGCGCTGGCGGGCACACTTGCCCCCGTTGGGGAGCTATTTATGGAGCAGACACTCGACATAAAGGTGTGGTTTTAGGGGGCGGTCCTAGGGGTGGGTAGGGGCGTGACCAGGGGAGGGGGGGTGAGTTCCCCCACCTTTTCTCTGCCCTGGTGAACACTGATAAGAAAAGACAAGCATGGTGGTGTGACTCAGAAATATGTGTTCGTGCATTATCCAGCCCCCCCCCCCCCCCCACAAACACTTCATTGTAGTTGTTTTTCAGTTGATGGAACCAAATACCATTTACCTCCTGAGCTCAGCTCATTTTCTATTGAAAGTATGTGCTTACACAATTAATGAAGTTATTGAGCGAGTTAAAAATACACTTTGTTGAGTCACTAGAATCCATATTATCAGCAAACAGAAACACGTTGTTCTGCATGCTTGAATGATGCCAACGATTCCAAAACTATGGAGAAGCCGAACACAGGAGCAAATGGGCGACTCAGGAGCGAATACAGAAAATGTAAACATGTTCAGTTGGTAAATAAGTGCAAAATTTAAAAAAGGGATTGTAAACCAGGCTAACACTATACACAATGGGGGTTATCTGCATGATGTAAAGGGTTTCCAGGAACAGCGCACCTATACTCATCTTTTTCTACTTCATGTCCCTCACAGCCACATTCCCCATTATATGGACTATTGGTTAATGAAAAAACTTGCCTGTAACCAGCTCATGGTCACCCCTTCCCTCTGTGCACCATGCTAGGGGAAAAAAACAGTAACAATACAATGACACTCTGTAAACACTTCTATGGAGATATGTTTTCCCCATTGAAAACCATCTAGTGGTCACTTGCGATACTGCAGTTAAGTAATCCCCTAAAGACTGTCAGCTAAATATGGAATCTCTTATATAAGTCCAGGGAACAGCAGGTGTAGCGATCCGGGCCATCCCTCTCCCCGACGGCGGCCGGTCCGGGTTTTACTCAGACGTGGCCGTCCTGTGCTCGTTACCGCCGGGCGCAGGCGGCTACTTAAACAACCACCAGCCAGCAGGAAGGCGTCTGCACTTCTTCAGTGAACTCACCTCGCTGTAGGTTTGCTCAGAACACCGGACCTCCTTCTACCCACAGGTCCATCTACATCTCCCCAGGATTCCAACACTTCCTGCTCAAACAGTCAGGGTACTTCTGTTCCAAGGCACCACCTCATATCTACCTGCTCCAGACTGCCACACTAAACAGCTCTCCTTCAACCTGCAGCCTCTGGAACTCCATAACCGCAAGTACAGGGCTTGGTTGCCCATAAACCCCCATCTTGTTGGACTGTACTGTTTTTGTTGAGTTGAATAGTTGTGTTAAGTTGAACAGGATCTCTCTCCTGTGTCTCCGTTTATGTTAATCTTGTGGCAGCCCCTGCATCCCTTCAGTCGCACTCTCCTCTATCTCCATTTATGTTAACCTTGTGGCAGCCCCTGCATCCCTTCGGCGAGCATAACCCTACACTTGCTTATGAACTGTGTTGTTGCTTTCATCTTGGTTCCCCTCAGTACATGGTTTACACGTGTGGTTACCAGAACCTAAGCAACTACTCTTTAACCCTCGCCCCACTGTGATGAGATTGCCCATCTAAGCGACATCTTCGCTACACAAGGGGTGGTTACTGAGTGGTGGCTGCTCTGCAAGTTGCTGATCTAATAGGCAATCCCTAAGGGTTACTCCTGGCCCTTGACAGCAGGTAAGTAAGTATTTGTTTTAGGATTGTGGAGTACTTCTCCACCATCATGCCGGTTCTCTGACGATCTGACCTACCCTGTCGAGATGTGCAACCCATATAAAGCGGGTAGCACATCAGGGTTGTAAATATAACCCCCAAAGACCTAACCTTAACCCACGAACCCCTAAAACTCCTCACCTCAACCCAGAACAAGAACCTTCTAACCACTGGAACCCCTGACCTTAACCCCAGAACCTCTCAGCCTAAAGCAGGGATCACATAGCTCTATATAGGAGCTATTTAAGGTTCTCGGCAGCAGCGTGATGACATCACTGCGCTGCTGCCGGGCATTGAAGGAGCTGAAGGCGCAGCACAGCTGTGTCTCCAGCTCTGATGATGCTTTGTATGGAGACCGAGCAGTCCCCATGCAAAGCAATGGACATCGACTGTGGTTTACGGTCATGTCCGATATCCCCGTTTTCGAGCGGGATTGATTGGCCCCGCTCGAAAACAGGGATGGCTGCATTACATATGGCCATGACCTTGCACGGCGCTCGAAGAGGCCATCGATTTGGCCCATATCTATGAGTGTGTTCCCAGCTTAACACCTCACCCAATGTCCCAAACCCCTTAACACTGAAAAAGTATCCCTCCGCTCCCTCCATCAATAGAAAAGTGACACCGGAGAGCCCTCCATCCCTGTGGTGCGGCTACCAGGGTAGTTTATCTCGCCAAGTAGGACATCTCAACTGAACACCGGCTCAGAGGTAGGTAAAAGTTTCACTTTCAGGATGTCTGAAATTGTCATTTGCTCCAGATTTGTAAGTGTAAATTCAAGAATTTCTTGGCTGGGTCATCAGTTTATGTAGAGTGCAGGATGGGTCCTGCCAGAGAGGCATATTTCGCCTACATGCAGGCTGTGCTCCCATTGAGTGTATCCTGGAAGGAGTTCGGAACAGTATTGCTCAGCAACAGTTGGTTGCTGAACAGTGTTTTATTTCATTTTGGTTATGGGTTCCCGAACTCTGGGATAGGGAGGATGGAACTGGGTGGGCCTTCCTATTCCCCCAGGAACACGCAAAGGGTTAACACCTGTTTGCAGACTAGTGGAGAAGGGTGTATCTCCACAAAAGGAGCAGAGACCAGTGTGTCAGGGCTCCTCATGGAAGTTGGAGACGGGGCACACAGGAGTGTGGGGCCCAGGGCTGCTGAAACAGTTGGTACAGGGGGGCACACAGGGAGTGTGGGGCCCAGGCCTGTTGCTGCTGAGTAGCCAAGTAGCCGAGTGTAGGACACTGATTTATATTGGACAGTGCAAAGCCAGGTGGCTTGGCATTTTCTGGACTTTTCATTTTGAAGTAAAATTAACCCCTGTGAGGGTAAGTTATATTTGGACTGTTTGTGTGCAAATAAACATGGACAGGAGCCCTAAAAGGAAAAGAATTGTGTGGGTTGCTGTTTTTGGAGCACCGTTTGGAGCTAATCCCCCACAGTAGGAACAGAACTTTTTGCTATATTTGACAATGTACAACAAGCCTTTGTGTTGTAGTGTACTTCTAATGTAAGTGAGGACTGAGTGAATGAGTCAACACATTTATACTGTGTGTAACTCCTTCTACTTCTCTACCGCCAACCAATGATGCAAAAAGGCAAGGCTGTGCCAACTGCACCTGATACCAGCCTATAATTGTTATGGGAGGTTTATTGTTGTGAACAAAAAACCCTCACAAACACAGTGCACAAATGTGAGAGATTAATGTGTATTGCCATGATGCAAGTATTCTTGATCATCTCTGAACCAGCAAGATTTTAGGCTCTCAGAAGCCTTCATATATGCTAGCAATGAGCTGAGACCACCGTGTGGAGTTGC
Organism: Ptychadena robeensis; assembly: GCA_036250615.1. Taxonomy (NCBI): domain Eukaryota; kingdom Metazoa; phylum Chordata; class Amphibia; order Anura; family Ptychadenidae; genus Ptychadena; species Ptychadena robeensis. The sequence continues at coordinate 44,081,128 of CM070043.1, read as the reverse complement.
ACGGAACATGTGAACGGTGAGAAAGCAGTGCAGAACTACATGTGATGAACTTGGCAATGATTTTTGGGCAGCAGGGACCATAGTCACCAAAAATTTTTGGAAACAGGTTAACTGTGAAGGACAAATTATGCAACACCCTCAAGGTCTCCTCTGCTCAAGACAGCACATGTACAGGCCCATCTCCACTTGAAAAAGAGGTACAAAACCCAGTGTTCTCCCCAGAATTTTTTTTCAGCCGGGCGGCGCGATGACGTCATCGCGCCGCCTGCACCGGTCCGGCGGCCTCTCTGATAGGCGCCGCAGCCACTGAAAGACTCCGGCCCGCGGCTCCGGTAGTGTGCCGCGGGCCAGAGTCTTTCAGTGGCTGTGGCGCCCTCCTGAAGAATGGGAGGCGCCGCCTGTCAGGCTGCTCGCCGCGGAGGACTTGTGTGCTGCCGCTGGCCGGCAGCCTATCAGAGGTGAGCCGCGCCGAGGATGAAGAAGAGCCACATGCGGCTCTGGAGCCGGGGGTTGCCAACCCCTGGTATAGCGGGACGGAACTGCCGGGCGGAATTAAAATCTCCCGGGCGGGCCGCCCGGCCAATCTGCTCTGGGGAGAACACTGAAACCCCTTTTGAGATGTTGTAAACCTGGTGGCCAACTACAAGAAACGTCTGATTGCCAACAAGAGTTTTGCCAAAAGTCGTCCTTTGGTATCAAATACCTATTTCCCTCATTGCAATGCACATCAATCCCTCACTATTTTGCACTGAGTTTGTGAGAGCTTTTTGTCATCTCTCAGGCCCACAATATACATACCATTACAAGTCTTTTCTTTGTCAGAGGACAAAATCAGCAAGGGATCAAATACTTATTTCCCTCAATGTATACTGCAAAGCTGGTAATAACTCCAATTATGCGTACCTGTTCATGTTTAGTGACCCAGAAAGTACGGAATCCGCTATATCCGCACGCCAACCAGCAACATCAGCAATAACAGCCAATGAATTGTACTCGGTGCAGGTTTCCTTTCACAAACCACCAGCACAAATCCCTGTATCACCAGCGCTGTTTGAGCTTCATTGGAAATGTAGAGTCTGACGCACAGGTACCGCCAGCGAAGGATTTTATTTATGCGATAAAAGCAAGTAACACAAATATCACAGAGCGAGCACCCAGCCTGCATGAATATTGCCTCCGCCATTGGAAATGTACTGATTATGTAAACATTTCCCACACTCTGGGCGCTTGTCACAAATATCAGATCTTATTTTCATATCTTCAAGAACTGGAGAATGACAGATAAGGATCGCAGCTCCAACAACAGCTCCCAGAGCCAATACATCTAAACCCAGGCTTGTGAAGGATTCATGGGGGGAAACGGGCTCTGCAGTTACAAAGCACAGGGAGGATAGAGCGGGGAGCTACACGCAGCCATGCACGGGTAGATTTGGGTTCGATTTGATTGATTCATGGAGATCGATCGTTCTGGAATCGAACACTGCCCACCTTAAGGGACCGACCCCACTTCAACAAAATATCAATTAAACAGGGATCCAACATGTCGGTATTTCCCTGTTGTATCACCATTACTTTGGATTGGGACCGAGGGTGGTGCTTATCGATTTCCCCGAAAGTTCACACCACGTTATGATCGATCACACAGGGAATCAAGACATGTATGGCCACCTTTCGTGAATAAGCTCCGTGCTTTGTCTTCATTAGAATCATGGTAGTCCTCTACAAGTTGTTGTACATCAGTGGTTCGCAGACTTTTACTGCAGAGCCCCCCTTTTCTAGATAGGAACATTATCGACCCCCCCCCCCCCCGTTCAAACTACACAGATTCAGCCTGAGGGTCATTTCACACTAGCTGTGTTTGTGTTGCAGTATTGTGTATTGGTTTCACACCAATGATCGAGAGACATTCATTATTCACATAGAGACACACACATTACATACTGTCTGCAGCTAGTTCCTCCATGGGTGGATTCCTGCTGTCCTTCCCTCAGCACCCTTGCTGTGTCCCCCTCCCAGAATACCTCTGCAGGGGGGGGGGGCGGAAGAGATCTGCCCCACAGTTTGGGAACCAGTGTTGTACATTAATACTCTGAAAAAGGGTTCTCCCACTTCATATCTCCCAACTGACACATCCGCAGTGTTTTTGCAGAGAAGATAGGGTGCGAGAGGGATTTGTAAATCACATTGTCCCAATAATAGGGGATTAACCGGAAACCACATCAGGAGAGTGTAGGCACTTTAACACACTGCAAGTTTAAGTCGCTCAGCGTTCCTGATTGTGCGTTAACAATAAGCAAAAACAGGGAAGTAGCTTCATGCGTTGACACTTCTCCAACACAAGCGCTGTGCCAAGGCAAACAGATGCTATAGCTGGTTGGTATTTAATGGATAAAAAATAAATATGCAAACACAGGGACCGCACAGTGTTGTGAGGTATCGCCAGTGCCAAGGACAGCAGAATAACATGTAATAGGAGCACAGTGAAATGATAGGGAGCGCTGGGTGGGAGGAGGGTTATAATGTAACCGACTGGTAGACTGCACAATATAGTTCACATGGAAACATGTGCAGGGGAGCAACATCGTTCTCATGCAATTTGATCAATTCAAACTTCAATCTGGCTAATAAATATCTGGGACAAAAGAAATTAAGCATTTCAGTTCTCTTATTAGATTCTACTCTATACAGCTGTATATGATTTATTAGTGCGATAAGAACGGTATTTTTCGGACTATAAGACGCACCCAGTTTTGAGAGCAGAAAAAACAGGAAAAAAAATACTTAATATATAAGTGAATATATAAGAAATATATAAGTTCAAATCATTTGGATTAATGCAATGGATTAAACTAATGCAATATCAAATTCAGCCAGTAGATGTCACTAGCAGCAGTACTATCACAGCACATCACGTCATTCTCCGCACTGATCTTCCTCACTGATCGGAAGGAGAGGGGCTATGGGGGGGAACGGCTGTAGACCACCTCTTCTCTCCCTCTCTGGCTGTGCCTGTGTCAGTGGAAGCTGTAGAGTGATTGCAGCTTCCACAGACACCTAGAGAGATAGATAGCCGTTCATCTATCTCTCACTTCATTGTTTTTATCAGTGGGGCTCTGAGCACTGCTGGCATAAGTAATATTACAGTTCAGTGCCTTATAAGACGCATAC
>CM070043.1:44028515-44055217 GCA_036250615.1 Ptychadena robeensis | reverse complement strand
GATCAAACACCGGGGGGGGGGGGGGTGGGGGTACATAAGGGTTTAAATCAACCAGGACACCCCTCTCATTGAGGTAAATACCCTGTTTCCCCCAAAAATTAAACACTGTTTTATATACATTGTGCTCCAAAGATGTGTTACATCTTATTTTAGCGGATATATGTCTTATATTTTCATGAAGAGAAAAGACAGAACCCCCCCCCCCCAACACACACAGGAGGGATCAGGGGGGGCAATCAAAATGACACAGGCGGATAGAGTGGGGATAACCATATTTAGAAAAACCCCTTATTATTCTCCAGTATCAATTTGAATTCTGATTCACCCCCCCCCCACCCAACACAAACAGGGGTTGATCCAGTGGCGGGGCAAATCAAAAGTCAAGGAGGATGAGAGGGGGGGGATTACAAATTTGAGAACCTCTTCTGATTCTCATGTGTCATTTGATTCACCCCCACCTCCCCCCCCACCACACACACAGGAAGGGATCAGAGGGGGCATCAGAATGGTTTACAGTAGGATGAGAAAGGTTGTTAAAATGGGAACCCCTACCCCCCCACCACCCCCCCACTGAGTTCATGTGTGTAATTTGAGTGCCCACCTTCTGAACCCCCCTGTGTCATTTGATACCTCCAAAAGGATGGATAAGGAGAGGGGGCGGAAGAAGAGGGGGGTCCTCCGAATCGGCAGAGAAGAAGGCGGGCAGCTCAGGCTTGTTAACTGGCGGAGGAGCGGCCAGTCCTCACTTACTGTCTGCGTGCCTCCAGTTCACTTTCCACATGTATACGGCTGCTCCCATTTTGCCCCCGATCACGGCCATAGACATGAATGGCTGGAGTTTGATGTTAACATACGACCATTCATTTGTCACGTTAGGGGAAAAATCCAGGAGGGGCATAAATGTATGGGTGCTTGGGGGGTTCCTTATTTTTGGGGAAACAAGGTAGTTAGAGACCATTACCACAATATAGAATTAATTGCAAAGCCCCTGAGCATGGTATCATCACCAAACTTGCTGGAGATGTAGAGAAGCGTTGGCGGTTACTACAAAAAACATTATTGCTCTAACTCAAATAGTTTTTGCATAAATAAAGTTCAAAGTCAAGTCCAAATTTTGAAAATCACATTTTCAACTTTGACTTTGAACTTAATCCACAACCCTTCTCTACATCTCCAGCAATTTTGGTGATGATAGAATGTTCAGAGACTTTGCAATCAGCTCACAAAGTCAGTCAGAAAATTTCGACCATCTCTATAAAGAGAAGTACCTGTGAAGGTTATGGTGAGAAGGGATGAAAGGAATCAAAAAGCCCTCAACTCGAGCAGTGCATAGCACAATCAAGCCTTCTTAAAACAGAAGGTATTTACACAGCCCAATCCAGCACAAATCCCAAAACTTTAGGTGGAAGCCCTCGTTTTGGGACAGTGGGCGGAGCCATGTATATTATTCCTTTTCGCCCCATCAGCCAGATGCACATCCAGAAACCGCTGGTGTACCATCTCTATAAAAAGAGATAATATAATATATATCTTTTCATATAATGATATGACACTTTGATACAATGGAAAGTTGTGCTTGCAGCCCAAATAACTCCAAGGTCCACGCATCAGGTGGGGGCTATTTACAGTTTATTTAGGAATATTTACACGCTTTCACCATCACCCAGAGGCAGGGATGGGGTTCAGGCATAGGGAATATGTTACAAACTGCTGTTGCTCACGAGCGGCTGGACCATGTTGCTGGGTGCTGTGGACCTTCTCCAGGGTGTAACGCTGGTGGGGTGTAGTTTTCTTCTGGAGAAGCAGGGAGAAGCCAGGTACAATCCAGGGAGAGCAGGAAAAAGCCCAGAAGCTTTTAAAGGACTTCTATTTATCTCCTTGGGTCAGGCATAAGGCCTGGCTGGGCTGGACTATATTTGTTACATTTTGGAGGGAAGGAATAAGTATACACCCAGACATGAGTCATGGTACCAGCTTTTCGTAAACAACAGGTGCAACCCTTGTCAGGGAGACACAGACATTAAATGGCATATACAGAATAAACAGTATTATACAGTGCCTATAATACACAATGCATATATACAGTCTAGTGACGCTTCTCGGGCCACTACATACCTACCTGTGAAGGTCCAATCCTCAGTGGTATATGAGGCATTGTAACCACTGCATGGGTGAGGTAGCAGTGACAGGCATTAGTAAACACTAGTAGCATATGGCTTATAATCCTTTTAAAAACTGGAGATCCAGTAATAATTGGTTATAGGCTCTGTAATCATAAAAACAGCAGAACCAGACATGGGCTTTGCACTGCCCGGGTGGAATTAAGAAATAGCAAGCCCAAATATCAAAAAAATGTGATTCCACATGTTCCTCTTAAAAACAATCTTCTACATCATAAAGACTATAGGAAATGATATGATAGATATTCATTAGTATGTTGGGAGGAAGGGGTATGAAGGGGCACCTGCTCTTCAGGCAATATGCGCTTCCCTAATGTAACAGAGGAAAACGTTTTTGAAGATGGATGAACCCGAGGATGGACGGTGGGGCCTTTCAAATCTTGACAAATTACCCTTTTTTACTTTTGACATATTAATACAACTGTATGTGTTATGGGTCAGTTGGGTCCCCAGGATTAGTTTGTTTTCCTGATTTTACAGGAATGTTATCTGTATTTGTCTCATACCCTCATTGACAATATCCATAAAAAGTCCAACATTACATCCTCTATGAAATACGGTACATGTGTCAGATTTGGACAAGTCATTCTGAAATATTTGGCATGTTTTAGTACAGTATATATAGTTTGTATCCTAAAGTAAGTGCTATCTAAGTGATCTCAATCTTAAAGTCGATGTAATATGACAAAATGGTATATATGACACATGATCAAAAATAACACACGTGTGTGTGTCTTTGTACATTTATACATGTGTCTGTCTGTATATGTGTGTCTATGTGCTTTTCTACATGGGTCAGCCTGCATATGTGTCTGTGCCTTCCCACATGTCTGCATGTGTGCCTTTGTGTCTTTCTACAACAGTCTGTCTGTATATGCATGTCTATGTGCCTTTCTACATGTGTCTGCATATGTGTGTCTAGGTGCTTCTCTACATGAGGTGTTCGATATGTGTTGTCTATGTGTCTGCTCCACATAGGTGTCTATTGCCTTTTACAAACTGTCTGTCGCTTGCTTGTGCATATCTACATGTGTAGGTATGCATGTGTGTCTATGTGTCTTTCTAAAATGGTTGCTGTATATCTCTCTATGTGCCTTTCTACATGTGTCTGCATATGTGTGTCTAGGTGCTTCTCTACATGGGTTTTTCTGCATATGTGTTTGTCTATGTGTCTGTCTCCACATATGTGTCTATTGTCTTTCTACATATGTCCGTCTGCGTGTGTGCCTATCTACATGTGTCTGTCTGCATTTGTGTGCCTATCTACATGTGTCTGTCTGCATGTGTGTCTATGTGTCTTTTTAGAATGGTCTGTCTGTATATCTGTGTCTATGTGCCTTTCTACATGTGTCTGCATATGTGTGTCTAGGTGATTCTCTACATGGGTTGTTTTGCATATGTGTTTGTCTATGTGTCTGTTGTCTTACTACATATGTCTGTCTGCGTGTGTGTGCCTATCTACATATGTCTGTCTGTGTGTGTGTGCCTATCTACATATGTCTGTCTGCGTGTGTGTGCCTATCTACATATGTCTGTCTGTGTGTGTGTGCCTATCTACATGTGTCTGTCTGTATGTGTGTCTAGGTGCTTTTCTTAATGGGTTGGTCTCCATATGTGTTTGTCTATGTGCCTGTCTCCATATACAGTATGTGCCTGCACCCCCTCTTAATAGGGCTTGGGGGCCTCAGCGGGTGAGCTTCAGGCAACACTGCCCTGTATATTGAACGTGTGAGTACTATGTTGCTTTTTTTAATTGGGTTTTGTATTGATACCGTGTATTTTGACCTGCATCTGTATTATATCTCAAACGTTTGTTTTTCTATTGTCGAGCCATTGTGCAATTTGTAGAGATCGCACATGGGATATCAGTGAGATGTGCTCCTCATTGAAACAATCGAGTTTGATACTTAAGAAGTCTAGATGATTTAAGTCTATACCAGAGAAGGCCAGTCCAGAACCAGAGACAGACCTATTTACGATAGAACTGTATTTAAATAACAGAACGATGTTGACTGTTGTCTGTTTAGTTTTCCTAGTGACCCACTCTCCCTGAGGAGCTCCAACACAGGGGCGAAACGCGTCGGTGTACAAGTGGACTTATTTAAGACTGTATTAAGGACAAACATCGTTCAAATCTTTGTACTGTAAATTTGGTGATTGTATATATTAATATGTAATTTTAAAATGTGTATTTGTATGTTTTACTAATATGGCTACCGTTTTATCGACAATGATAATGTTTCAGGTCCATCAAACAATAAAGACCTTTTTTAAGGATAATTTTTTGACTTGGTTAGTGCCTCAAAACCTTCCCCCACCAGTTTGGTTCCCCAGGACCTTTAACCTGGGTCTAGGGTTATTTTTAGAATATGTGTCTATTGCCTTTTTGCATGGACCATTCTGCATATGTGTCTGTGCCTTTCTACATGGGTCTGCTATGTGCCTTTCTACATGGGTCTGTCTGCATATGTGTGTCTATGTGCCTTTCTACATGGGTCTGTCTGCATATGTGTGTCTATGTGCCTTTCTACATGCATCTGTCTGCATATGTGTGTCTATGTGCCTTTCTACAAGGGTCTGTCTGCATATGTGTCTTATTTCAGAGTACCGGTATATTTTTTTTGGCTTTCCTCCCAAACTCTTAGTGTGTCTTTTGGTCATAACAGTTAATGTCACAAAGGTATACAGTTCTCAACATTTATTTAACACCATTTAATGTCCAAAAAACATTTCAGATTCAGGATTCCAAATAAGTTTCCAAACTGTAACCTTGCCCGTTACATCTCCTCTTAGGTTGGCATCACATATCACGTCTCTGTTGGATACTCCGCACGCTTCTTTTTCTAAACTCATTTTTCTCAATGTGCTGCTGTCACTTGCTGCACTGTTCACCCTCGTCCTCTTGCAGGATCAGTAATAACTCAGCCAGACATTCCCTCCTCACTGTCACACAGAAGCTAATCCTAGCGAACCACTAGAAACCATCCCGGGCACCTACAGAGCCAGCGTACGGCTGGTGCCAAGGAATGCGCCAGCACGGTCACTGAGGAGTTATAGACATCTTCTCAGCCAGAGCAATCTGTACTCATATTTAACTTCCATTTTCCATCAAGGATATCAGAAATTAAACATGCAAATCCACCTAGGAAGAATAGATCTGCCACAAGGCATAACACTGTGCTGCTCTACAATAAATTGTCATTAACTGGCGCTTTGTAAAATCATCAGTCACGCAGTATAAATAATGTATGCCATGCTATGCCAGCTGAGTGCTTCTGCGTTCAGAAACGTGTTCATGTCGTACTCACCATCTCCGTACTCCATCCATCTAGAAATGAAGGTGCTCCTCCCAAAGAAAGAGAAATATGCTTTCCCTGGATTGTAGAGGCAACTTCAAATCACAACAAATTAAAAACACACAACAAATGTGCATCGACACAAAATGCAGACTCCAAAAAAAAAGCACTCACTGATGTAGGGAAGAATTGAGTGCAGCTGGAACTATATCCAGGTATATAACTGCTGGAACACCTTCAGGTTTACTGATAAACACTGAGCCCAAATACTGAGGCAAGGAGACTAGAGCTAACAAACTGACACATGGAGACCCCAAGTACAGCCCACATTCTGACACATGGAGATCCCAAGTACAGCCAACATGCGGATACATGGAGATCCCAAGTACAGCCCACATACGGATACATGGAGACCCCAAGTACAGCCCACATTCTGACACATGGAGACACCAAGTACAGCCAACATACGGATACATGGAGACCCCAAGTACAGCCAACATACAGATACATGGAGACCCCAAGTACAGCCAACATACCGATACATGAAGACCCCAAGTACAGCCAACATACCGATACATGGAGATCTCGATTAAAGATTTTATGCTGACACATGGAGACCCTAAGTAGAGCCCACATAATGACACAAGGAGACCCCAAGTAGAGCCCACATACTGATTACATGGAGACCCCCCAAGTACAACATACATATGGATAACTGGAGACCCCAAGTGGAGCCCACATACTGACACACTGAGACCCCAAATAGAGCTCACATACTATCACATGGAGACCCCCAAGTAGAACATACCTACTGATAAATGGAGGCCCCAAGTGGAGCCCACATACTGACACATGTAGACACAAGTACAGCCAACATAGGGTTGCATGGAGATCCAAAGTACAGCAAACATACTTATAGATCTCAATGAGAGCCTTTATGCTGACACATGAATACCCCAAGTAGAGCCCACATACTAAGAGATGGAAACCCCATATAGAGCCCACATATTAAGAGATGGAAATCCCAAGTAGAGCCCACATAATGACACAAGGAGACCCCAAGTAGAGCCCACACACTAATAATTAAAGGCCCCAAGTGGAGCCAACATACTGATAAATGGAGACCCCAAGTAGAGCCCACATACAATCACATGGAGGCCCCCAAGTAGAACATACATACTGATAACTAGAGACCCCAAGTAGAGCCCACATACTGACACATGGAGACCCCAAGTGGCACTCACATAATGACATATGGAGACCCGGAGTCCACATATTGACATATGGAGACCACAAGTAGAGTGCACAGACTAATAAATGGAGATCCCAAATAGAGCCCACATACTGACACATGGCGACGACCAAGTAGAGTCCACATACTGATACATGGAGATCCCAAGTAGAGCCTATATACTGACACATGAAAACCAAAAATAGACCCCACATACTGATACAAGGAGACCCAAAGTAGAGCCATACACGGGATATGGATCTAAATATGGAACGTCTGCAGTTTAGGACCACTACTGCAAGGCCTTATCACACAATACATTGTTATTTCACAAAATGTTTATCTCTGCGTTGTTCTAATATACACATATAATTAACCACAATCAATATTGTAAAAGGGAGATTTGTAATGCAATGTGGGTGGACCTCTTCCATGCTCCAGATGTTGAATGGTATGTGTGTTAAAAATGAGACCTATGAAGAAGGTATGGACCATGTACACAAACTGGCAGCCAGCTGATTTGTGACCTCTAAACCTGAAGTGGTTAATGTAGACGGCGTCCCCTCAGAGAGCAGGAAGAAAGAATAGAATTGAATTCACTGCAATAACAATACTCATTGTGCCAGAGGCTGGAGGCATCAGGGTGACAAATCAGTTATAAGGTTTTCATCAGACATAAATCAAAAAGCGCTCAAGAAAGCCGTAACCAAAGGGGCCACGCCGGGGAGGGGGGCTTACACTCCCACATAGACACCTAACAAAACACAGCACTAAGTGTGGCAATGACATACATGAGATACAAATAAAATGAAAAATCATCAATAATCAATTAATTGTAAGGAAAATACACTGCTAGAACTTCTAAAAATCATATGGGCGGCACGTACCAAATGCTAAACCATTCATTTACCATGGTTGCTGCTCCTAACTTATTAGGATGTATTGTATGTGATAACAACCTCATATTACACAAACCTAAAAGTAAATCCAACAACAGGAATGTAATTAATAGTTGCTGGCTGCAATAGTTTTTCTTTTTTATTCTTTGCTCAATGTATTTTCACCTGGCGACCAGCCAATAACACTACACTCTATACCAGTGGTGGGCAACTGAGTGGATATGGAGGGCCACAAGTGCGGCCCTTGGCATCACTAAAGGGCCGCACATAACATTTTCAATTTATACTGACTTGTATAGGCATTTTATAAAAAATGACAGCATGCATAGCGCTATTTTTAAATAACAAAACTTGTTTCAAATTATACTTCAAACATTAGGGAACACTGTAGTATGGTAAAGCCTTTGATGATATAGGTCAAATACATTTTGTTTCAAAGGTTATGTGCCACAATATATATTATACAATCATCCCTTGGGATAGTGGGAGCATAGACACTCACCTGTCTGCCGACTGCTCTGGCTGAGAATGCTGATTGGTGTACGTGAAAGCCAATCAGCGACCCAGATGGCACCTAAGCAAGTCCCTCTCCTCCACTTCTTACTCTAAGAAGATCATGGCAAGTGAGGGGGCGGTAGACAGGTGAGTTCCTATGCATTAACAGTTTCGTTTCGGGGCCCGCAAGTGGAGGCCGAAAATGCCCAGGGTACCTGGGATCCATACACTGGATCTATAGAAGGGAAATGCAGTCACCCTTGAACATTAGAACGATCAACTAGAGATGGTGAATGTGATACTGACATTAGCATGAAAGATGTATGTAGACTGGAACTACACCAATCACACACAGGAGCTGTCACTTGTTTCAATCTTGCTGCACAGCTGGAGTGATATGCACACACAGCAACTCCTAACCCTGTAGGAGATCCCTACTCCTTAAGCCTCCCATACACGTTCCGATTTTTCTCCTGAACGTTTTTTCGTCCGCTCGGGTCACGATTTTCACTTCAAATGTTATGGTCGATCAGTTGGCTGGGACGAAAAATTGGAATTCGAATTATCACCGATCGATAGGCCTGACACTATTTTATTAACAGCAGATTGACCAAAATTTACGGACAGGCCCTAAGCGGTCCCGATTTTGAGAAATCGTACATAATGCCGCATCCGATTATTCTCCCGATTGATCACCACGACCGATCTCCGGGCCGATCTAGCAAAATTTGTACGAAAAATCGGAACGTGTATGGGGGGCTTTAGTAAGTCTGCATTGTACCTCCATTGTATTGTTGGAACAAGGATACAAGGCACACAACATAGTGCAACAAATAAAGTAAACATTTTACAGTACTTTGTTGAACAAGGTTGTGTGTCTCATGTCCTTGTTCCTATTTGTCAGTTACATGTGGGCCACACACTCACAGTCAGTGTAGAGCTAGCCATACACCTTTCGAATCAGCGGTCAGTTCCCGAAGGATCGATCGACGTGCATTCCCCATCCAAAGTATTGGCCAAGGATTGATTCCCCAAGGTGGTGCACATCGATTCCCAGAACCAGGGCCGTTTCTGTCGCTATGTGAAGTATGCCCCCATGTACACATAATTGCGAGACTAGCACCCCCCTTTCTGCTAGCAACCCCCAACAAGCTGTAAATGATTTATTACAACCCTCCTACTTTCACTTCTGCTGGATAGTGATGAGCGGCACAGGAAATATTCGAATTTGCGATATTTGGCGAATAATTCTACTAATATTCGATTAGATATTCCCAATTCGAGTGTATGGCCATGCATTGCAAAATATATCATCGCAATGGATCGCCATAAGCTTCCCAATGCATAATATTGCAAAAATTCTAAATTGGGAATAACCGCCGCCACGATATTCGTTGAATATATTTGCAATTCAAGCTCAACACTACTGATGGACAGAGTAAAGTATTAGTAATGCTGGAATGTAGACAGTATAAGGCAGTGGTGGGCAACTGAGTTGATATGGAGGGCCACAAAGGCGGCCCTTGACATTACTAAAGGGCCGCGCATAATCGATCGATCGATCCAGACCCTTCCCCCATCGACATATCTCAGCAGGCGGTGGACCAGATCCCGACAGGCAGTCAAAACCCGACAGCACCCACCCCCCTCCTGACCTGGTTTCCCCTATAAACATTGACATTGATTTACTGATGTAGGACCACATCCCGTTGCTATGCCCTATGCATTAACATGTGGAGGACCAAGGGGGGCCGCCAAACAATGGCCAAAAGGCCGCATGCGGCCCCCGGACTGCAGGTTGGGCACCTAGGGTAGAAGGTATATAATATGTTTCTGCTCCCTTTACAAAGCAATGGTCATCACGAGTTTGGTTACATTTGATAAATAACATTAAAGCCTGATGCAGGAGTCCAGTGACCCCTTGTCGCCCTCAGAACAGTAATCACCATCAATAAAGATCACAAGAACATTTGATGTAATTTCTTTCTGTAGTGCTAACATGTGTTCGGCCCATGTAAATGCAATCCCTGTAAATTGAGTGTGAATGACCCCGGAGGGGCTCCAGCTAGTGCCAGGTCTGATATGAAAGCACTTTCTAGAGTTCTAGTAAACACACACCTACCAAACGTTGCCTCTCTGCATCTTTTACACACCACTACACACGTTTGCTTAATGGAGTTTCTGCCTAAAAATAAGCATCTAGCTTTTACCGTGCGAGCACAGGTTGGGCAGGGAAGTAGTACTCGCTTCTCGTTACATTACATTGACTCACATCAAGAAAATGAAAGCTTCCGAACCACCTGGGTATTAGTCACATTGGTAATAAGCGTGTACACATGCCCAGAAACAAGCTATTTTTTAGGCAACGTTGGCTTTGTATGTTGTTAATTGTGGTCCGGACTAAAAATAAACAGAATTTCTTAATTGTTTACATTCCCTGTGACTTGTTTATGCTGTTGTGTGCCCAGAATGCCCAAAAAAAGGGAAACAGGTGTCCGAGTCAAATACACATGTGCAGGTATTGCACCAGTACTGGCCACTCTATAGCTAGCCATACACTGCACGGATTCCCTGGCTGATCGATTCAGCACCGATGGATTCCGGCGGCATCCACAGGTGAGAACGATCAGCCAATTAGGGAATCCAATCGTGGCAGCCCACCTTGCACGGCCGGATCCGTGTCCGATGGATCGGCTCCCTGACCGCAACGCCACCTGATCAGAGCAGAATCGGACCCGAAAAGACCAACAGGTTGGTTCTTCCTCGGATCCGATTCTGTGCCCCCGATCCATCGGATGCGGTCAGACGGGCAAGGTGGGCTGCAGAGGATTCCGGCACCATGGATCCGCGTGCACGCGCCCGGAATCCATCGCGCCGGAATCCGGCACGAATCCGTGCCGTGTATGGCAGCCTTATGGAAGACATCAACAGAGGAAGAAATATTGGAGACATGGTTGAAGAGCAATGAGCTTCCCCACCAGTAGGAAAAATAAACAAAAAGCAACTACAAGATTTGTACTTTACAGGTTATGGAATTTAAATATATATGTATAGGTTTAGGGGTGTTTTAAATATTTTCAAGACAAAAGAAAAATGCTCAGAGGGGTTAAGGAATCCAAGATCTTGTGCGTCTTATAAGGCGAGTGAAGGATAGTCTTTCACCCACAGGTGGTCACACATTCTGGGCGCCCCCTCTGCCTGCGGAGACAGAGGCGTGGAAGCACTCAGCAGGGCTGATTTTCCTTCTGGTTCTCCCCCTACTCTCGGCCAATGGCTGGTACCATGTTTCCCCGAAAATAAGACAGTGTCTTACATGAATTTTTGCTCCCAAAGATCCCCTTCGTCTAATTTTACCATATCTTCGGGGGGTCCTTATTTTGAGGGGGATGCCTTATATTTCAGCGTTAGGGAAAAATGTAAGGGGGGCTTATTTCGGGGAAACAGGGTAGCTCCGTGGTACCAGCCATCCACTGAGTTGGCAGAAATCCACCTAGTCTGTAAGCTTACTGTGCTTATTTGTGTGTCTGCCCTTGCTGAGCGGCACAGAAATACGCTCAGCTGGATCACTGCTCTGTATGGCAGAAATGGGAACAGCTTACCCACCTCCTTTAACTCCTGCACTGACAAAAGAATGAAGCTCCATCTGGCAGTCTGGATTTTTATGTATGTATGTAAGTATTTTTGGGGTCAAAATAAGATGCTCCGGGTGATGGTGTCATCTTATCAGCCGAAAGGTATAAGGTATATATGAGTGTGTGTATATGTGTATATATAGACCCCACCAACAGCTTTCAATGACAATTTATTTAAATAAGCGTAATTGTGATGAGTTCAAATCCCCTGAACGCTCTTAACCCTCTGGGCATTAGGCCCATTAATAAAAGTAGTGTAGGTAGTGTAGGTAATCAAAACAGATTACAGTCTAATCTGTTTCTACTACCCACCCCCCTTCATGTGTGAGGGAAACCGTGGTCATGGTCAATGGGTCCGTCCATAATCGATGATGATCAATGATGGAACCCACAAGGATCTGCGGGGATGGCGACGCGCAGAGACGCTGTGGGCTCCAGCCTGACAGGTAATATAACCTGATGTTAGCTTGGGGAGAGTTATGTTTCCAAACAAACTCACCCCGAACTAACTCGGAAACTCTGGAAATTGAACAAAATATCAGTAATGTTTTGACCATAGCAAGTCAGTATTTAGTGGAATAACCCTGAATTACAGCTTTCATGGCCATTGGCTGCTTTCTACCAGTTCCTCACATTTCTGTTGGGGGGGTTCATACCAAACTTTCTTCACAAAATCAAACATCTAATCTTTGCTTTATGGTGTGATCATTCATCTTCCTCTTGCTGGTCTGTGACCATCCATCCTTCTCTTGATGGTTTATGACCACTCGTCTTCCTGTTGATGGTTTGTGACCATTCATCTTCCTGTTGATGGTTTATGACCACTCATCTTCCTGTTGATGGTTTGTGACCATTCATCTTCCTCTTGATGGTTTGTGACCATTCATCTTCCTCTTGATGGTTTGTGACCATTCATCTTCCTCTTGATGGTTTGCGACCATTTATCTTCCTCTTGATGGTTTGTGACCATTCATCTTCCTGTTGATGGTTTATGACCATTTGTCTTCCTCTTGATAGTTTGTGACCATTCATCTCCCTCTTCATGGTTGGTGACCATTCATCTCTCTCTTCATAGTTTATTACTATTCATTTAGTGCCCCTCCATCATCCTTTGGGTGTCATTCCATTGGGCTGGCCAAGACATACTCTTGATTTGGTGATCCTATGTCCAGACCTGTATTCCCCTAGCTGTGTGGCATGAAGCAATGTCATACTGCAAATACCCTTAAGGAATTTTTTAGGATAACCTTGTATAAGGCTTTATTGATGTGTCCTTTACAAAGACACATCTGCCAGATCCCAACCTTATTTCACACAATATTTTTGAGTGCTATTCAATGGGTTTGCAGCCATCCCTCTCAATTTGATTCTTATTTGTCCTCCGCCAGGTTGGAGCTTTATTGCACCCAGTGTCTGTTGCTTGGCTTTGTTGAAGTTTATGGACACCTGAAATTTTCATACTCACTGTATCAATGAACCAGAAAACCCAGGCTTGCACCTGTCTTACACTTTTCACCTGGTTTGATATGGTCAACAGTTATTTTGAAATAACCTCATTGAAATGACTTATTCTTGTATGTCTACCAATGGTTTGCTGTCCAAATGGTCACATTGCAAGAGGAGTGTGTTGAATACAACAGCTTTTAACTTTTAAATGAGTAGATTGTGATTTACTCAATAAATAAGGTTTAATTATTGTGGAATCAGGACCTCATAAAGAGGAATAAGGGTGGTAAGGTAGGAATATAACGTACACTGGCATGGAATCATTTACACTGGCATGTTATCATACACACAAAAATGCTGATTTTAACCGGCCTAGCATTAACCCCACATGAAGCTACACTCGGAGTAACTTACCTGCTCCAGGCTAGCCCACACTACCCACCCGCAATGGTGTCCCTGGCTATTCTTGGATCCACCTCCTGGACATCAGTGATGGCATGGGGGGAGGTGGTGCTGTTAATGATGCCGGGTATATGAAGGGGGCCGTTGCCAATGGGAGCAGGAAATATCAACATAACATGGCTATCTCTTTATATTTCCTGTAGCACTTTCGGAACAGAAAAATCGTGAATACCCTTACAGCCCTGGAGGTTAAAATAAGTCTACTGCATATACACTTGAGTATAATCCGAGTTTTTCAGCCCAAAAATTTGCTAAAAAAGCCCCTCCCAGCTTATACTCAAGTCAGGGTCAGAGTCCCACTAACTTGTCCGGGTGTTGGGTGGTTTCTGGTTCACAGGTGCCGGCAGCCTCTGTGAATGCTCCATGTGTTTCTGACATCGGCCAGTGAAGTGTAAGCTAAGTTGGAGGGCAGAACCATTTAGTGGACTATTTGTTATTTTTTTTACTTTACTTTTTTTATAATTCAAACATTACAAAATAAGTTTCCATTCCATGTATTGCTCCCACTTATTTTAAAGACTTTTTACATGGAGACCTTTTTTCCTGTTTGAATCATAGTGCAGTGAAAACCCGTCCTGTAATAACAATAAACCTGTGTTCTCTTTACATTATTGAGGGTGTGGCACTAAGATTCACCTGTTTGATTCATTCCTAGGGGAAATAGGGCTTTCTGTATATTGTTCTCATTTCGAAAACTCGAAAACTCGAAAACTCCACTATCTGACTAAAATTAGTTACCTCAGCTTATATTGTGGTCGGCTTATACTAGAGTAAATTTTGTATATTCTACATATCCATGGCGGTGGCTTTTGTGTAGGAATGGTATATGGATATTGACATGCCTGGTCATTACATTAGTGCAGCCCTACAAAAGTAATAATAAAGGAGACCAATGGTCAATAATAAGCTGCTAAAAAAAAAAGTTATATCTGCGCCTGTTTTATTACAAATTGTATAGTCTCTTGTGACAAAGCAGAAGATTGTACAACGTACTTGCATATTCCTCAGAAGAGGAACACTCATTTTGTCAAGATAAAAAAAAGAGGATTTCCAGAGAAAAGTGTCATATGATTGCTTGGCCTTAGGTGATAACGCTGAATCTAGTGAGGACAGCTCATATCCAGGCAGCAGCACAAGAGATGAATGAGAAGCATGAGAGGGCAGCAGGAGGACATTTAATCCTCATTACAAGAAACTTCATCCACTGCTTATAGAAGAAGATGGCTTGTTTCTCCGTCCTCCCAAGAAATAATTCTCAAGGAAAAATCTTATAGCGTTGCGGCGAACATCCGTCGGATTAGGAGGGCAGCTTGTATAAATGATAGTTTGTTTTTTATTGGCGCAGTGGAAGGTACAAATGGGTGGCGACATGAGCGCCCCTGGGAGGTCACCACCTGTTCTACAGATCTTTACCAAGGTGACACATGAACACTTCCATCTCTTCATATTCCTGCTCTTCATCAATCACCTTTCCCTTTCAGAAGAAGGCGGCCGGCTGCCCTGTATGCGAGACATGCGGAATCAATTCGCAAGCATGAAATAAGCCTCTTATCTCGGCCCGTGCAGCAATGCCATTGCATGGGAAGCCATAACACTCCAAACATAGCGCACACTTCATTCTGCTTGACGATGCTGCACATGATGGCATAATATCCCATGGGAGGAACTTCACCAAAATATCGCAATGTGCTGCAGATTTTATTACACCAAACACAAATTCCCAGAGGTGCAGACACCACGTATATATATGGAAGATATAGACAAGACAAATGTCTACAGAACATTAATCAGGCATTATGATCAACAGATGAGCGATGGAGTGCAGCGTGATGATGTCATCACGCTGCACTCTGTCACTCAGAGTATCGGTGGGCACCCTTTGTGTGCTGGTCATTAGTTTGGACTGGGACGCCGGTCCCCATTCAAACTAATAGCATCGGCCAGAGAGTTACAGACATTTCCGTTCCCTGGCCGACCAAGCTTTGGGGCATTAGAGATCTGTCACCCCATGTGGGCACCCGCGACCTGTGGTCGATTTTGCCGACGGCTGTGAGCGCACGCGCGCACAGCGGTCGCGGTTAAATTGGCCACAGGTCACTATGTGTATGGGGGCCTTAAAGCTCATTGCTAATTTCTTGGCTTCAGTAGTTTTACACATGTACCTGAAACAAGCATACGGCTCACAGGTACAGATATTAGATAAACCCCTGAGCTGCTCATTCATTCTAGGTCAGTGATGGTGAACCTATGGCACGCATGCCAGAGGTGGCACTCTGAGCCCTCTCTGTGGGCACGTCAACCAGCACAGAGGAAAGAACTGCAGCCTATTGGCTCTCAATGCTGTCAGTTCTCTTCCCCTCCCTTCTGATTGCGCACAGCGCCCAAAACCCTCTCCTATCTTATATGAAAGTAGAGTGTGTGTTTACATGTCTCATGTGTATATGATGTGTGTAATTCAGGTTAAATTGCCATCCCGGCAAAAAATTATTGGGTTGGGGTTTCAATTTGGGCATTCTGTCTCTAAAAGGTTCGCCATCACTGGTATAGGTCATTCTGTCCATGGAGCAGAACACTGACCAAAACCAGGCTTAGCTATATGCCAGTGTTTACTAGAGATGGTCGTATTTTTTTTCAAAAATTCGACCATTTCGATGGTTTCGAGTTAATTGCAAAGCCCACAAACATGGTATAATCACCAAACTTGCTGGAGATGTAGAGAAGGGTTGGGGGTATACTAAAAAAGCATGTAAAAAAGCTAATTAAGTTCAAAGTCAAGTAAAATTTTCGAAAATCGAAATTTTGACTTTAATTTTTAACTTAATTTGTGCAAAAACTCCATGTGCTAGAGCAACACCTTTTTTCAAATGTTCCCACACCCCTTCTCTACATCTCCAGCAATTTTGGTGATGATATCATTTTCAGGGGCTTTACAATCAGCTCACAAAGTTAGCAAGTCGAAAAATTCGACCATCTCTAGTGTTTACAACCACGGTGTGATTATGATTTAATAAAAAGAGTAAACATGGTTTTTGAGTTCGATTTTTATCTTCCATATTCTTTGAAAAATAAATAAGAAATAATAGATTCTGTGTGTAAACTTATGAGCACAAATCCTCACTAGGTCATCAAACATAAAGCAAATTTTATATGGGGGGGGGGGGTTGGGTAGTCTACATTGTCATAGAGAGTTGTAGTCAGTGGCAGTTGTAGGCATGGGCAACATGGGTGGTCGTCCAGGGCAGCATCAGGGCGCCTGAGGAGAGAGAAGATTGTCTGGAGGAGGTCTGTAACTCAGCAGCACCCCCAACCCCCCCACAGGGCTCTCCCCGTCAGTGACCAGAGATTCCAGCCCAGGGCGCCAATCTCACTAGGAGCGCCCCTGGTTGTAGTGACCTGAATGGTACCTACTACATACTCCAACCACACAGTATATGGAACCTTCACATAGCAGGGATATAAATCATAAAAATTATAATGAATACATTAATTTTCACGTATCAATACAAAATCACACTGAAACTCCCCACATCAGTGGTTATACAGATTCTCTCGGAGCAGCTCAGGATTCTTTTGGGAATATATTTATATTGGCGGAGATGATGTCATGTGATCTATAAACAACATCTGTAATGGAGAAGGTCTGTGTAATGATCACAGTAGGTGGTGTAGGAAATAGCCCTCACTGCTTCCGTTATGAATTAGATTAGGATATTTGCATTCAGAGGGGAAAAAATAATATTGAACAGACTTTTGTCACGTGCGTTTTGTTTGTGTTGCAAACGAGAGACTCAAACCGCTTCCACCGAGTGTCTCCGGATCTTCATTGGAGGCTGATATAGCAAACCCCACATTGCGGGTGATCGCCCTTGACATAGAATTAAGTTTGTTCTTCTGAAGCCCCCCATACATCTTACAATCTTTCCATACAATTTCTGTACAATCAACTTTTCTTTTAGTTTTCTTTTACCAAACCATTTCACTATGTATTCTATCATGGGAGGGACCCGGCACTACATAGCAGTGCCAATATCCTAATACCTTTCCAATCTATCTTGTTTATTCATCAGTCCGGAGGACCTGGGCACTACACTAGCAGTCGCTGATCTATACCTTCTACCATGCACATCAAGCTACTGTATGTAACTCTAGTCTAGGGAGATCCCGTGCAACTACATCTAGCAGTTGAGATATTACCTTCCAATCACTATGTGATTCTATCAGGGAGGACCCGGACTACTACATAGCAGTTGATATATACCTTCCAATCACTATGTATATTCTATCAGGGAGGATCCAAGCCACAACATAGCAGTGATATATACCTTCCAACTCACTGTGTATTACTATCAGGGAGGGACCCCAGCACTACATAGCATAGTATACATACCTTCCCAATCATTATGTATTCTATCAGGGAGGACCCAGCACTACATAGCAGTGACTATATACCTTCCAATCACTATGTATTATCAGAAGGGTAGGACCCAGCATTACATACGCATGGTGATATTATACCTACCCAATCACTATGTATTATATCAGTGGAGGACCCGACACACAATAGCAGTAATATATACATTCCAATCACTATGTATTCTATCAGGGAGGATCCGGAAACCATGTAGCAGTTGATATATCCTTCCAATCACTATGTATTATATCAGGAGGACCCAGCAATACTAGCAGTGATATAGACCTTCCAAATCACATGTTTATCTATCAGGGAGGCCACTTTACTACAGAGTAGTTGTTGGGTTTTTTAGACCTAATGGAAATTGTATGGATAGATCTAAAGGTCTGTATGGGGGGCTTTACTTTCTTTGTAGCAGTGATTTCTTAAAGACAGACATTGCAGAGATTAGCAGTAACGCCTGGTGGAATAATAGTTATATGTGTATGTATATTTTCGGGATCCCAACTAAACAAGAATCATGGTATTACAAATGATTTCTAAGTTGTGAATGATGTCAATCACCATTTGCTATTGATACATAGGAGTTAAAGCGCGGGAGCACTTGTGGGTAATTTTGCAAAACACACTTGGTACTTTCTCCAATTACCCAGTGCTTCCTAAACATTTACCTGCAACCCTTTTTAGATGAAAAACATTTATCAAGCCCCCCCCCCTACCCCCAGTTTCAGAGATGAGAACCAGAACAAAGCTTTTTCTTTTTTACCAGTAAGAAACAGTAGCATTTACAGCTAGCACATCCTTATGGCAGGCGCAGCAGCAAGCAAAAAACAAAAGAAGAAGCACCACAGCCCTGCTGTGTGAAATGGCCCGATAAACTTTATTTCAATAAACTCCCTTTTTTTACACCAATCAATCATACAGAGACATGAATCATAGACACGCAGACCAATCATTTACAAGAGACATGTATCATTATTACACACACCATATACGGATACACGACTGCTACCATATAGAAACACACCCAATCATACATTGAGACATGTCTCATATATACACACACCTAATCATACCAAAGAGACATGTATTCAATATACACACCACCAATTATGACAGAGGTACATGTATCATATATACACTAAACAATTATACGAGACATGGACCATATATAAACACACCGATTATCACAGAGAGAAGAGGATCATATATACACACACCAATCATACAGATGAAATGATATCATATACTACACACACCATCATAGCATTCTAGACATTGTATAAACTAGACCACACACAATTATTACAGAGAACAGGTATATTATGTTACACACACCATCATAAAGTGACTGTATCATATATGTATACCACACACCAATATACAGAGGACATAAGGGATAAACCTAAAACAATGGGGTCCCTCGCCGACTCCATCACCAAGGGATATCACGCATAAGTTCAGCAGGGGAGTAAGACGTAGCAACTTCGCCCAGGCACGAGTGCCAGGGTCAGGAAACATAGAGAGGGAAGAGGTAGATTAAGGGGGTTCAACGTCGCACTCGCTTCACGCCATACGAAGCGTACCCGCCCCCTCGTTTTGTTTACACTGCCCCCGTCTGTATGACACACCCAATTCTCATAACGAACTCACATCATCATTGCTAGTTGTCTGCTTAACATCACTTCCCCCCCCCGTCTCTTCTCGCATAGCAACAGGCATTTCCGCCGTTATGCCACAGCCCTTCCATCAGGTATGTTCCTATTTGTAAAGACAACAAACAGCACCTTCGCCACCCTGTTTGCACCGGCTTCCTCGCCCTCAGATTCCTAATCATCATCCCTAATACTTTCATAGTATGGACTCCCTATTCGACCCCTTAATCTCGATGTTTCAGAAAAACCTTTACCTACTTACAAATTTGTCCCTTCTACATATCATCCCTAATTCTCCAACACAAAAAATTATACTTCCAATGCTAACGCTCCCCCCTCCCGTAATCACTAATCTAAACCCACCCTAGCACAAAGTGTTCTCAAGCTCGTTTCCAAATCACTTTTTTATCTAACAAGATAACTTACTATATAATCCCACTCTCTACGTAGCTACTCATCCATTAGCTCATATCATTTATACCATATATACAACCTACCAAACATACAGAAATGTATCTATATAACCACCAAATCATACAGAGAATTTATTACTATATAACACACACACTAAATAATATATTACACACAATCAATCATATCAGACAGGAATCATATTACACACGCCTACCCATCAATACGGACACATGTATTATATATACACAACACCCATCCATAACAGAGAACTAGGCATACATATACTATCACACACCATCAATCATACTAAGATATTATAATTGTATCATGATATTACCACACCACCAACATCAAACAAGCAGACATGTATCATATATACACACGCCAATCATACAGAGGACATGTATCATATATACATTACACAAATCATACCACGAGAGAGACAATGATCATACTTATATACAATCCAACACCAATCCATAAGAGAACATGTATTGTGATATATTTGACACAACTACAACAATCATACTAAGAGACATGTATTCATATATACACACACCAATCATACAGAGAACATGTATGTATCAGTGGGTGTGCTCCAGACATTTTTTGAAGGCAGGGTTACTACCCCACGAATTTTTTTTTAGACCGGGCGGCGCAGTACTGACGTATACGCGTATGACGTCATCGCGCCAGCCTGCTCAGGTCCGGCGGAAGCCCTCTGATAGGTGCCGGCCCAGCGGCAAGCACACCAAATCCTACTCTGAACAGGCTCCAGGTGCCTCACACATTTTTCTTCAGAGAGCGACGCAGCACTGAAAGACTACCGGCCCGCAGGTCTCCTGTAGTGTGCCGGGCGGGCCGGAGTCTTTTCAGTGGCTGTTGGGCGCGCTCACTGAATGAAATGGGAAGGCCGCCTGTAAGTGCTGCTCGCTTGTGTGACGAAGCGTGGTACGCCCGGCCAATCGTCCTCTGGAAAGAGAACACTGGAAGGTGATCTACTTGGGTGCTAGGAATTTTCAAAGGGGAGCTTGGACCCCCTCCCAAAAAAAATTGATTCCCATGTACAAAATGGGGTGGGGCTGGACGAGGATTTTTGGGGGGTGACTAAGCATCACCCAAGCACCCTCTGGCGAAGCCACTGATGTATGTACTATATACACACACATCAAATATTTATGATACAAGATGACATGTATTATATATACCACACAACCAATCATAACCAGAGACATGCCTATGTTTATATATCACACACACCAAATCATACAGAGGAAATTGTATCTTATACTACTATCATAGTACCTATATCACTACAGAGACAGTATCATATATACAACACACCAATAATACAGAGACCATTGTACGTCAATATATACACATCACCAATCATACAGAAGACATGATATTCAGTATAATTACCACACACCATAATCATACAGAGACATTCATATATATTATACACCAACTCATACAGACGAACATGCTCTATCAATTCAGACGGAACCAATACATACAGAGGACATCATTCATTATATACTATACACCCATCTTTATTTTACAGAGAATGACTCATATATATAACACCACATCATTACAAAGACATTTGCACGATTTCCACAGGGACAGGGATATATACTGAAGGGGATAAGCAAGAGTCAAAAACGGGAAGTCAAACAGAGTAAATAGTCAGCCGATATAAGGAACCTTTGAGGCGAAGACATGAAAGAACATTCTTGCTCAGGCACAATCCTGTTGCCTGATGACCTTCCTTAAATAGGGCAGGAGGGAGTGATTTTTGTGCATTATCTGATATCAGTTTTGGTAGGAATACAGTAGTTATCCAGCAAGAGTGGAGATCTTCCTGTAGGACACTTAACCACTCTGAGGACAAAGAAAAAGTATTAAGGGCCCAGAGCTGGATACAGACAATGCCCAAAGCAGCAGATCTGCGACCAGGACCGGGACAAGGTCCATCAACAAAACAGAGGTAATGACTGCCACAATGCGCGCCCCCCCCCCCAAAATGGATAGAAAATAGATATAAATAAAGTGCAAATAAACCAACATACATTCTTAATGTGGTCTAACAAAACATAATCCTGGCTCAACAAAGGGCAGAATGCAGATAAAAACTAGAGAAAAAGTCATGTGCCAAAATTCCAAGATGAAAAAAACAAGATAACAGTTTAAATTAAAGTGCAATGTTTCTTGCCTTAATGTGAAGAAAATTGGTCAATGAACATTTTCAAAGTCAATTTGCTTTACCATTGCACTAACATATAATGTGGCACAATCCAATCACTTGTATGTGGCTCCATTCTATCACATTATATGTGGGCACACAGTCCAATCAATTGTATGGGCGACCTACATTTTCTATCCTTATATGTGACACAGCATCCAATTTCACTTGTATTGGGGTCCATTCTATCACTTATTGTGATGAATAATACTTTATGGGTATCTATATTTTCACATACAATCACTTGTATGGGGCTCATTTCTATCACTTATATGTGCACCCTACATCCAATCACTTGTATGGGGTTTTATTATATACTTATAATGTGGACAACTATTCTATCACTTTATATTGTGGCACATCATACACTTGTATGGTGGATATTTATAACTTAGATGTGGCAAATATCCAATCACTGTATATGGGGCGCTCATTCTATACACTTATATGTTGACACACTCCAATCACTGTGTTGTGTATGGGGTTTATTATATCACTTATATGTTGCACATTCTATCAACCTTATATGTGCACATCCAATCACTTGTATGGGAGTTCATTCTATTATTATATTTTTTTGGTGGCAATTCTATCATTGTATGGGGTCTCATTATACATCACTTATATGTGGGCACATCCAATCACTTGTATGGGGTTTATTTATTACACTTAAGCTGGCCATACATTCCTTCATGATTTTCTCTGTCAGATTTTCCTTAAGTCAGTCAGATTTTGTTATTACCAACACAACCATGTAATCTATGAGGACCTTTCTACACATCTCAATCACTTATTTATCATCAGGGAGGACACTATACTTAACATGGTTGTTGGTAGATATTGATCTGAAGGAAAATCTGACAGAGAAATCTGAAGTGGGATACCAGGCCAGCTTTATTATGTGCACATTCTATCACTTGTATGGGGATCATTACTATCAACTTATATGTGGAGGCACCATCACCATCAATTGTATGGGGATTCATTCTATCATTATATGTGGCACATCCCAATAGCACTTGTATGGGGTTCACTTCTATCACTTATAATGTGACACAATCCAATATCAACTTGTATGCGGGCTATTCTATCACTATATACTTGTGGCACATCCAATCACTTGTATTGGGGTTTTATTATTATCACTTATATGTGGACACATTACCGCTATTCACTATATATGTGGACAGCATACCAATCACGTGTATGAAGGGTTTATTTCTGATCAATTTATATGTGGCACAACGTCCTTTATTAGGTCATGTTTTTTTTTTCTATCACTTGTAATGGGCGCTCATCTCACGTAATCAACTATGTCAGTGGGTGTTCATACTTATACACTTGTGTGCGAGGTTCATACTTATCACTTGTATCGGGGGACTCATCCTCATCATTCGTGGGTGGGGTTATCTTTATCATTGGTATGGGGCTCATCCTATACTCGTCTAACGGACAAAAGGACAAACCCCTCACGGTTAATTAACAGATCTCAACAAGGTATCCTTATTTTCATCTATAACTACTTCAAAATGATGAACGAGAGTCACAGCAGATTGAACACTTTTCATCTGTAAACAGATGCAAATATGAACCATTGGCACCTGCAATGAGAATCACTTCACTGATTTACACAATAGTACGGACCAACTGACGGCATGATATTTTAACCATTTTAGGAATTGTCACACCTGATGTGATTACCTGCTGCATTGCAGGAATATATGCGCCACTTGTTGGAGTCTATTGATGGTAGGAAATCTGACCCCACACATGAAGAATTTAAATGCAACAGTAGTAAAGAGTACTTTTAGTAACGACTGGTCCCATTGCTCCCCTTGTTGTGGTAAATCTGGATGGTTTAGAGATATTAAGACTATAGGCAACACACAATATATGGACTAGAATGCTTTAATCAGCATAATTAGTTAGATAATAAATTAGTGTGATATTTAATTGTGACAAATAGAACTATGGCATTCAGAAATGCTGTTTGTAATTGGTAACCAAGATTTATGATCACAATTTTTATTTTAACCCAGACATCAGACTGTTTAAGGGAACTTGGGTCACTTGTATGACATCACATAGATCACCACTGAGGACTGTAGACTGGTCAGGAATTCTTACTGACACTTGGACACCACTCTCTAATTATGAGAACTTGTCGGACTTCACCATCTTTGCATATAAAAAAAAGGCCCAACAAAGGCTGTTCAACTTCCATTATGCGTTTTAAAAAAATTGATGATTACAACAGATTTCATCTTTAGCAGGCATATATTTAAGCCTACCTGCTTTCCGCTACTCTTTTACCCACGCGTACAGACCCGGTATTTTTTGAAGCAGGATTAAGGAAAGTAGAGGCAAGAGGTGAGACGACGCCGCATTCGTGATGCTGATTGGTTTGACAAAGGCGCCAATCAGTCAAGACGGAGCTGCAAAAGACCAAGCAAACCGTTCCCGTGCAAGTAATAGACAAGCGCATTGGAATGGCATCGCGAGCAAGAGGGTGAAAATATGCTGAAATTGATGGAGCACTAAACGAGCCACAAGCATGGTTGAAATTGAAACGTGACATAGGGCGGGATCTGTGCTGCAGTGAAAAAAGAGATGAAATTAGTGAATGACGAATTGAAAGTTTATCCCCCCTAATTGGTGGAATCTGGTGGGGCATTTGGTGGGCTGGCGGCGGACCATCTTGTTTGGTGAAGGTCTTTTTAGGAAGCGTCCTTACAACCCCATACGGGGATGGGTTCAGGGACGCCGTTTCGTAGCGATTTTGCGATAGTTTTTGCTGAATCCTGCTGTTAGTTCAAACACGGGCGCTCAGTCTGGGTGCTGCTCTATGGGGGTGAAACGTAGGGAATCAAGTTTAACCCCCAACGAGCATTGCGCCCAGGAATGAGCAGCGCTCAGATGGCACATACGAGCCTCTTCTGCTTGCCCTGTTCGGACACGGCCCTGCTCTGCAGGGAAACTCCTGTGTATGAATGTTGCTACCAGCGAGACCAGGAATGGGAAAATGGCCGGATCAGCTTGTATCCACTTGTGTCATTTTAAGGTTTTTCATACATTATAGAAAAGCCGTTGTTATCTAGCAGTTCTAGTTTGTGGAGATCAGTATCTATTGTCCCCACATTTTCTTCAGTAAAGTTTTGTCCAGTTTCCCATTACTAAACAATGATAGAGATGAATTGTGAAATTCATACATATGATTAAGGGGCGGTAGGAATGTCTAATTACCAAACTTCATGATGATGAAATTATGTCGGGGTGACTATGTGAGGAACATTATGCTATCCTGTACAGGCATGGAAGTATTTTATTTGGTCAAGTATGATCATCGGCAGCAGAGAGTACAGTGTCTGGTCTGTCCATTGTGCCACGGCGCGGTCTGCTTGATAAGCTTTAGAGTTTGATAATTTTTGTGACAGATTACAACTTGTGCTATCATGGTGTTTTGTATAATTTTAGTTGGAGACTTCTAAGTGTGATTGGATGTTCCATTGCTTATAAAATGATCTGAACGCTCGTTCAAACAGCAAACGACTGTGTTGCTTCTACCAAGTAGTTAACATCAGCACTTGTGATTTAGTAACTACGAATATTCCAACTTCAATCATTCTTCCTGCAAACAATAACCTAATATAGCATACCCGGGCATGGACATTAGACTGACAGTTTTAAGGCCGTACGATTGTTTACCATTAGAAAGGAACAAAAATTGATGTATAGAAGAGCGAGATTAGCACAGGACACATCTGTGCAACTCAAACCATACAAACTTTGTCAGCACCACTTATCATCAGTATGGACATATACTGAAAACAACAAAATAAAGGGTGCTACCTGATTATTGGATTGTGAGACAATATGGTTAAAAATATTGATATTCTAGTACGGTTTTTCCCGTTCTTGTGTTTTTTTTCCAAGACTATACCATTAATAGGTTTTAAAGTAGTTCACACATGGTAGGCTTCCGTCATCGGGTTTATGCCAGATTAGCTGGTTTCGATCTTTGCTCTTTAACATCCCATTTTTTGTTTCAGTCCGCGTTCGTCCTTTTTTTTAGTATCAGCTTTTGAATCACTATATCTAACCCCAGTAAGTCTCAGACTTAGTTATGGTATGCTACACAGACTGTTGATTCCGAATAGTATTTCTGAGGAAATTATGACTTCAATTGTTATAGGAAAAGGAATTTTTAATATCTGTGAGCAGATCTAACACCCCTCCAGGAACACAAATACGCGACTCCCAAATCCTGTCCTTGACAAACAGAAGTTTAACTTCATCACTGAACCCCGCATCTCCTGCCATTTAGGCCCCATGTGCG
>CM070043.1:44011632-44027013 GCA_036250615.1 Ptychadena robeensis | reverse complement strand
GGATCTGGTCCACTACTTGCTAAGATCTGTCGGGGGGGCTAGATCGGTGTTATATGCGGCCCTTTAGTGATGCCGAGGGTCGCACGTGTGGCCCTCCATATCCCCTCCGTTGCCCATCACTGTTCTAAAGTCTCTCATGCTGCATATCTACACCATGAACAAATACGTTGTATCTGAAATTTAAAGTTGTTGCTTGGCGCATTCCTTAAATTCGTGTTCGCACCAATTGATTGTTCAGGAATCGAACACTACCCACCTTGAGCGGTCGATCCCACTTCAATAAAGTATTGATCTAACAGGGAACAGACATGTGGGTATTTCCCTGTCAGATTGCCATTACTTTGGATGGGTTCTCCAAAAAGTAAAGGTCCCCATACATGGGTCAATACCTGTTCAATCGATGACCTGCACAGTCGTTGAAGTCACACCGTGAGCCTTCGTGGTCGTCGATTTTGCAGGTCTTCCATTGCGGCAACCATGTCTGAAGACAGCTCGATGGAACAGAGCACCAACATAAATCCCTGTTTGATCTCCATTGCGGAGGTATTATGCAAAATGATGCGCATAGATTTATGTTCAATTAGCGAGCGCTCGAGACGCCACGATGACGTCACCACACTGCGTTTGAGCATGTCATCGATTGAATGGGTATCAACCCATGTATGGCCAACTTAAGACCTTGTCTGAGGTGAATGGATGGGCTTTTTTTTGTTACAGGGTGATAACGCATTCCCTTTAATCCCATGGGCCACAAGTATTATAATTACCTGGAAAACAACGAGTGCATTCTGTTGGAAATGACACATCACACGTCATTGCCCATACCTTGGCAATGGCAACTGGAGGCTCTCTGTTATTATTGATGTGATGCATCGCAGGCTATGACACACCTATGAAGACAGTGGCTGCCATGCACCGAAATGCCCTCCTTATGCCACAATGCAGTCTAGGCCTAAATGTGAAACCTGTGATTGGATCATATAAGCATCTGAGTAAGTTAAAGTTCAATGTAAGGAATGAAGGGTCGGTCGGAATTAACATTAACAGAAATAAAGGAGAAAATCTTGACTCTCTCTGCAGATGTATATGAGATTCAATAAGCTATACTGGACATGTGCAAACTAAGGCCTTGGGCCACATCTAGCCCTTTTAGCTTTTTAATCTTTGTTGAAAATATGCTTGGGCTCCCTTCTGCTTGTTCCCTGCAATAAGCGCACATAACAAAGGAGTGTGAAGGTCGCCATGGGGTTGGTACAGGGGTCTAATCATGCAGTACAGTACAGGAAATTTAAAAAGATGACTATGTCCCTTAAGGCCCCCATACACGTGTCGGATTCGCACCGGATTCCGGCATGATCGATTCCGGGCGCGCGCACGCCAAACGATCGTGCCGGAATCGCATGCAACCCACCTGGTCCGATCGATCACGTCCGATTGATAAGGGGCTCAGAATCGGATCCGACGGAGAACCAACATGTTGGTCTTTCTCATGCGATTCTGTCCGGATCAGGGGGAGTTGACAGTTGTGAGGTGGACAATCGGACACGGATCCGTCCCGGAATCCGTTGGACAAGGTGTTATGCAGCGATGGATACTCTTAATTGGCCGATTGATCACACCTGCGATTCCTGGCAGAATCGACGGAAACGATCGGATGATGAATCGTTCGGACATGGAATCCGACACGTGTATGGCTAGCTTTACACATGTATGCCTTGCAGCCATTACAGACTCTTGGTTTGGCTCATCTGTCAAAGTGAAGAAGACCTCATGGCCCAGGAGTCAAAAAGTTTGCCCACCCCTTCTGGGGGGCCTGGGTTGCTGATTCGTCCTCTGTTTAAGTGCTCCTACTGGGGGGGGGGAGTGTGGGGGGCTCAGTGGTTCCAGAGTGTGTGAATGGGTGTGTGATTGAGGGTTGCAGTGTTCCACCTTTTTGTCTGCTTTTCTCCTGTGTACTGATAATTTATTTTTTTTGACAATTCCTCCGGCAGCCTTGGACTTCTATATGCCCTGAAGGTTTATTAACGGTTATATGTATTTGCCCCTGGGCCGGGGATGCCGTGTCTATTGTTCCATTTCTATTGCAATGGTGGGTGGGGCACTGTGATGAGGTGGTGTATTTTGTTGGGATGCTTTTGTTGGCTGTATTTACGGCCTTTTGTTTTCTGTAACTGAAAATTTTTCAATTAAAAGTTTATAAAAAAAAAAAAAATTTGCCCACCCCTGATCTATACCTTCAGTTCGGCATAATGTTCTTACACCACATTAATAAATACCCCGCCCCTCTAGTCTTTTGTCTGAAGTTCCCATATACGCTCCTTTGTGCTATTTTATTGAACATTTACTTCAGCAGGAGCTGCATTTTGACCTTGTAGTCCTCATTTAATTCTATCATTAGATGTAGCCCTGGGCTAACATATCTACATTTCGTGCTCATGTCTATTTAACCTCAGAGGAACGCCAACACGGTGGGCAACCTCCGCAGACAAGGACATCACTGGAACCCAAAGAGTAATGTAGAAATATAGGTTGTTGTGCTACTTTCCAGCATTTGGTCATTAATAGACATGTTTTTTTTTGCATGGTCTCATCAATGCTACGGCCATGTCTACACTGCATGACGCCCAACCAGAGGAACGGCCTTTTTTCAGGGCACTTCTTCTGTCCCCCCCCAACAGTGACGTAGTGACATCGGGGGGGGGGGGGGGGGGGGGGGGGGGGGGGGCGGCGGGAGATTCTAATGTAAATCACAAGAGAAACAGAAAATTGGTTCAGTGTGATTCCCCAGATGTGCCCTTTGAAAAAAAGATTATATCGAGAAGCGGTTATGTGTTGAGGATTTAGGACAGCATCCCACTCGCCAATCCCCCAGTACAGACAAAGGAGGTTTTCCCCTACATACAGAAGGGGCTAGGGGACTTTAACGGCCAGCGAAGGATGTATTCCTATATAAAGTAAATGCTCTTATGCAAGTTGTATTAAAAGCAATACATGCAAAATAAATTGGTATCAAACCAAAGTAAAAAAGTCTTTTTGGTGGTTTTAATGTCCATAGCAATTTATAAAGAAATTATAACGACAAGGTGCATGCTGAACTGTCCTTTTCCGCTTGCAGTAGGGCTATAGGTGGAGAATCGGCAGGTCCATGTGGTGGATGGTAGGTTGCAATAGACCCCAACATATATTTCACATCTCTTCATCAGGGGGTCCACGTTGATGCCATATAGGCCCCACACATGTCCTGATGGTAATATGGGTGTCCAAAAATGTGCCCCTGTTCAGCAAGTCAAGAAAACGGGAACGGAGGGCCACCATTCTGGGTCAACCCAGCACACGGTAGCAGATTGCTGGTAAAGGTTCAAGTGTCAATTAGGTGTGTTCAGGGATCCCAAACAATCAGTGCTAGTGGGTTCAGTAAAGGCTGGGGAGGTGCTGGAGTTCCCTTAGGTGCCGAACAGAGTCTCTGATGCCGAACTGGTGCCGAACAGAGGAGTCTCCACCTATAGCCCTACTGGTGCCTGGTGCCGAACAGAGTCTCCACCTATAGCCCTACTGCAAGCATAAAAGGACAGTTCAGCATGCACCTTGTAGCTATAATTTCTTTATAATTTGCTATGGACATTAAAACCACCAGTGCAGTGATAACGCAGGTCCTCACATTTTCATTAGCGTCTTGGGGGAAAAAACGTTTTTATTATTGTGGGAGATGGAGGCAAAGACAACACATACCTATTGGATTTGTGTACGATCCCTGAAACTCCGAGTATTCTGATTGACAACACTTGCTATATGGCGATGTCTGAAGTTGTATCCAGGTCACCTCCTCTAATGCGGTGTTACAAGGCTGTGTAGAATAAATGGAAAGGATTGTTATGTTCATTCATCCGTGTGTGTGTTCTAGCCGTGGACGCCAATATGTGCCATGTCACTGCATTTGTTCCCTTTTCTGAACTGATAAAAGGGTTCCCCCTAGGACCTGAGTGTATACTTTGCATGTGACAACACTCTCATCCTTTGTGATATTGGAAGAATCCATATTTCCTGGACAGGTTCTCTCTGTTCTCCCCTATTCATATCTTTGCAATGGGGAGTTTGGTTTTATACCTCACCTTGATCTGATATTGTTAAAATAAAATCAATAGCTTTTCTTGGATGTGATGAATGATGTAAGGATGAGGACAATGTACATAAAACAATAAAATAATATTACCGTATATACTCGTGTATAAGCCGAATTTTTCAGCCCAAATAAATGGGCAGAAAATGCTCCCCTCGGCTTATACTCGAGTCAGCCGACTGTCCACTTACCTAAGCTGAATTACCCTGCTGAATTTCAGGCAGGCAGCTTTCCTCATCACTGCATATCTTCGCTCAGCTCTCCATGATTGCCGACTAACAGCTGATCGATGTCAACAAACTCCACACTGCCACCTGGTGGCCAGTTACTAGTCAATACAATACATACAGTATACAGTACAGTAAATACAATTCAATTCAAATAATAATAATAATCCTGTGTTCTCTTAAATTTATTGAGGTTGTGGCACTAAGATGAATCCTGTTTGATTCATTCCTAGAGGGGAAGGGTGCTTTCTCTATATTTTTCTCATTTAGAAAACTCCACTATCTGACTCTGCATTTTCATCCTCTGCTTATACTCGAGCAAATACGTTTTTCCACTTTTTGTAGATAAAATTAGGTACTTCGGCTTATACTCGGGTCGGCTTATACTCGTGTATATACGAAAAGTGGTGCAATGCTTCTGTAGTGTCGGGGAAGTGCGATATGTAATGCTACTCATGTGACCGGGTTCTTGAGGTGGATGTTTTCAGTTTACGCATCAGGTTCAGCTCACAGCCCAATAAAGTCAAGGTCCACGCAAGCTGGTAGGGGGCTATTTACAGTTTATTTGGAGGTTATGTACAAGCTAACACCATCACCCGGGGGTCAGTCTTGGTAATTAACATTTCCAATAGTTGCTGCCGAGCGGCTGGACCTGTGGCAGGGTGATGGGGACCTTCTCCAAGATGAAGCATTGGAGGCTTGTAGTCATCTAGGGACCCTAGAAGTTCCTAGAAGGGACTTCTATTTATGTCCTTAGACGGGGGCTGGCTTAAGGCCTGTTACTGGGCAGAACAGATTAGCTACTTTTTGGAGGGAAAGTAGAGAGCGGGTAAACACCCATTTACCCTGCCCATGACTCATGGTTCCAGCAACTCGTAAACAACAGGTGCAACACTTAAGGGGACACACACCAACTAAATAAGCACTATACAAGCCAATATTACAAAGCATTATAATACAGTTATATGGCCCTTTCTCGGGTCACTACACTTATTACATGAAAGTGATCAACCTGCAGTCATTAGTGGTGGTAAGGAAGTCTGTCCAGGGAGTAGGAGACTCATACTGGGTGTATTTAATGTTAGCGTGTGGTACAATCCAGCCTGATCAGGCTTACAATCTAATAAGTTAAGAAACAGAGTATACAGTAGGTGGGGGGAGTCCCCTTGCAAAGCAATGGACATTGACCATGGTCTAGGGTCATGTCCGATATGGCTGTTTTCGAATGGGATTGATTGGTCCCGCTCTAAAACAGGGATGGCCGCATATGATATGGGCCAGATAGATGGCCATGAGCGCGCACAGTGCTCGAAGCGACCATCGATCTGGCCCATGTCTATACATGTCTTCCCTGCTTAAGACTAAAGTAACCACGACATGTAGCGATTTAAGGTTCGAATGATGTGTTCAACTAAATATGTGAATGGTGCTTATGATGGGTGCTTCACTTCTAGTACTTGATGACATTCAACTGAATGTGAGAGTGGAACATAGTCTATTCCCACTAGAAAAACCAAAGTGTTGTCTGAAAAGTCTTCAACATTATACAAAATACCTGGTTGAATGTGACTTAACTACACCACAATCTTAAAAATAATAAAAATGATGTGACAAGACTTATTATCTCCAACCCCGAATATCCAGTATTTGTGGACACGGGTACAATAAGCACAGAAAAAAATGTGTAGGTTTGGCCTTTACACTTGCTTGCACTTGGCTCTGACAGTTGTAGAAAAAATGTCTTGCTTAGGGTTACTAATTAGGACCAGATACTGCGTAACCATGTAAGATTCTACTAATAGGCCGCTTTGGGGACTTTGCCGGTGATATTCTTTTATACTATAATCAAATGGATATAAAAAATATTCTTCCGAAACTTTTATAGGAAATTGATACTTCAACTATTAAGCACACTTCTTATATTTGTTCCAAATGTTTGTGTCCCCAAGGGTTGAACCAGTGTAAAGTTTTGAGAATAGAAATAACCAGTGCAGTTCCTTTCAATACATAAAACTCATAGAGAGATGGACTCCACCTAGGTCAGCCACCTGGCCACAGCCCCAACGGTCCACCTCATCTTTCAGACCACCCGAGCCTTGTCATCCAGATCCAGTGTGGGTGAAGGTTAAAATTAAATCCCGGTATGTCGCCAAGTGTAAGTGAAAGATCATCCCAGTTCCTTTCCTCCCACTCCAGAGTCCAGGACCCTGTAACAAAACAGGCATAATGGAAACTATGGTTGGATCCCCAAACTCCTTACCTAGGACGACAACCCATAATATGGAGAGATATATCACCCATCCGGAACCCACCCTTCGTATCCAAGTTTGGGTGGGAGGTTCATCAACCACCCCCTACTGCCCTCATTCACTCCCTCAGAGCAGCCTATGGGACGTGGCTTGCAGAGTCTAAACCAGGGATGGGCAAACTTTTCACCCTGAACGATCAACCCCAAAAAATCGTAATTGACAAAAAATCGGATCGGACAAAGAACCGACATGTTGGTTTTTTGGTCGATCGTTTGCCAATCGGAATACGTTGATGGACCCAACTAGCCCTATGCAGCAGCCTTTCCAATCAATGGATTTTGTGGAATCAGCCATTTTGGAGATCGGCTCATGTCCAAATCAGCCACGAATCAGATTCCCAAGGTGGTGTTTCATCTATTCCCGATCCGATCAATTGCCGATTTTCTTCCAAAAAATAAAACTTTGGGTAAAATACAATGTCACAGATAGGATGCTATTTGTCTCTGTCATTAACACAGTGTATTTGTTTTTTGCGCCACAAGTTTTATAACCCAGTACATTTTTCAGTGACTGAACAAATGTAAACAAAAAAACAAATGTAAAAATCTAGGATGGTCCAGACAAACTATTTCACATTGACCATAAAAACAATTGTACTTAGGCAAACAGCAATATCCGAAGACTGGTAAGCTGCAACATCCTAAAACTGCGGTTCTCTGAAAGTAGAAAGTTTACATAAAACGTCCGATCATTGCATTCTTATCAGCAGCACAAAGCAGCACTAGTTATAGCGGTGTTTAAAAATCCATTCTAATTTATGAACTGTTCAATCCTTAACAATAGAGCTCCAGGCAAGACTCAACATTTAGTGATGCATTTTCAGCGGCGGGATCTATTTATACCAGCATGTGGTAAATGGAATACAACATTATAGTGGGTAGAGCACCAGACACTGCTATAGTGGAAGTTTGTATTCTATCATGGAGGACCTGGCACTACATAGCAGTGATATATACCTTCCACTATGTATTTCTATCAGGGGAGGACCCGGCACAACATAGCAGTCATATTATAGCCTTCCAATTCCACATGTATTTCTATCAGGGGAGGACCCGCACTACATAGCGGTGGATATATCCTTCCAATCCTATGTCTTCTATCAGGGAGGACCGCAACATAGAATATAGTGATTGGAAGGTATATCACTGCTATGTCGTGTCGGTTCCTCCCTGATGAGAATACATAGTGATTGGAAGTGATATATACTTCCATACTATGTTATTCTATCAGGAGGACGGGATACATAGCAGTGATAGTTATACCTTCAATCCTATGTATTCTATGCAGGGAGGCCTGCCTACATAGTGAGTGGATATATTACCTCAATCATATGATCTTATCAGCGAGGACACCGGACTACATAGCAGTGATACAGTGTTCTCCCCAGAGCAGTATGGGGAAGGGCGGCCGCCGGGAGATGTTAGTCCCGCCCGGCACACAAGTCCTCCGCGGCGGAGCAGGCCTGATAGGCGGCGCCTCCCATTCCCGGGAGCGCGCGCACAGCCACTCTGAAAGTCTCCGGCCTTCGGCACACTACCGAGCCGCGGGCCGCAGTCTTCAGTGCTGCGGCGCGCTCCTGAAGAATGGGGAGGCGGCCGCCTGTCAGGACGTTGTGTGCTGCCGCTGGCCGGCCCCTATCGAGAGGGCCGCGGACCGGTGTCAGGCGGCGCGATGATGTCATGCGCCCGGCTGAAAAAAATTCTGGGAGAACACTGGTGATATATACCGTCCAATCACTATTTTATCTATCAGGGAGGACCTGGCACTACATAGCAGTGATACATTCCCTCCAATCACTATGTATTCTATCAGGGAGGACCCAGCACTACATAGTTGTTAATAAACATCGAAAGATGTATGGGAGGCCTATGTCAAACTCTTTTTACATTATTGGAGCTAGGAAGGAATTGATATTGGGCTTTTTTGGCTTACATGGCTCCTTTATCATGAAATGTATTACAGAAATACCAATATACACTTGATATAAATAGAATGTACATCAAAAAGCCTTTACAAAATGGTTATAACATACGCCCAATGCATTTTGCTTTTCTCCGCTTCACCGGGCGGTGCTTTTAAATGGATGGTGACAATTCTACTATGCAAAGATAAAATCAATGTATATACATCAAATAAATCAGGAAAAACATACAAAATGGAATCCGGTATATACACTCTCTCATGAATGCCAGGCAAGGTGTTTGCACACTGTGTGTGGGCACATGGGAGGTACTTGTCAGGTATCAACAAATAACCCCCATTTTATCCATATGGGATGTTAAGCACAACTGTCAGCAGTGATCACACACTAATGATGTGAGGGGTCAGAATGGCGCTCAGGTGGGGTTTCGGACTGGGTGAGACAAAAAGTCCCCATACACCGGCTGATACCTGTTCAATCGAACGCCCCGTGTGTTCGATGTGCAGAGAGTGAGGCAGGTAGGATGCTTTTACTTTGTTGGCTTCTATGTGGGGGTTGTGAAAAGTGTGTGTGTGTGTGGGGGGGGGGGGGGGGGGGGGGGGGGGGGGGGGGGGGGGGGGTGTTCTGTTGGTGGTTGGAAGATGAATATCAGTACATTACATGTGGTTTATGTGAAATTTATTTTGGCTACAGGGGGGGTTTTGACCAATATGATTCACACATCAATACACATAGCAATACCTGTGGGCCCCGGATCTAGGTGAGTTTTGTTCAGTAACTATAGTCCGGCCCCCAACAATCTCAGGGACAGTGAACTGACCACTTGTTAAAAAAAGTTTGAGAACCCTCTAGAACATTTAACATGTCTTTGCATAAGTTACATTCAAAGTTAATTTAACTTAAAACTTTTCAACTTGACTTTGCACCTAATTTATGGAAAAACTACACATGCTAGAGCAATATTTCTTTTCAAATGTTCCTACAACCCTTTCCTATATCTCCAGCAAATTTGGTGATGATACAATGTTCAGCAGCTTTCCAATTAACTCAAAGTCCACCCAACAAATGCCAGAAATATATTTCTCAACACATGTTGGGTAATTGGGCTTATATTTGAACATATATGGTACATAAAGTTCAAGGTTTTCAGTGAATGACACATGACCTTTGTAATAAAACCAGCCGGTGAAATCTGCTGACATAAGCAGTCTTTATAACAATGTAATGTTCCTTTTTCTGTTCACCTCTCCGGTCATAGTGGGGTCCACCTGAGCTTCATGTATATGTTTCTCTGCGTAACTCGTTTGTGGCTCCAGGCAAATTCGGAAAACTAAACTGTAATTAATTTTGGGCCACACTGGCGGTAAAAGTACTGAGGTATCACACAATCCTTTGCTTAGTTGTGTGTTACATGACGACAATTGTCAGATCCTATTAGTGTCTCCAACACATATGGGTGTCTGTTCTTACGCAAAATAATTTAGTGGATGCGTTCATTATTAATAGTGTTTGTATTGGCAAAAAGCTCAACTCATCACCCACCCATGTTTATATTTGCTTTAATTTTGTTGTAGGTGTAAATGATCAGAATCTAAGGCTGGGTCCACACTAGGCAGCCCCAGAAACCATGGGTGGCGGAATGGACACGCTGGCATGATGTTTGTTCGCTGTTTGGTTGCTGTTTCAGAGAGTTTAGGACGTGGTATTCACCATTTGCTTACATTACTAGAATATGTATATACAGTTGGGGGAGGCAGATGGGCACACATAGTCCAGTTGATGGGGTTACATGTTCCATCTTGCCATCACTTTATATGCAGATTCTAGGGTCAGGACATTGATGGAGCATGTTGCTAAGACGAACCACATCTCCGACCACTCCTTCTCTGTCTTAGCTTAGTAAGGTTTTTATTGGTTGTTTTCCAACATTCTGTATACCTATCAAATGAATCATTGAAATTTCCCCACCATCATTAACCTCCCTGGTGATTACCCTGAGTGTAGTTGGGGGTAAGTCCGTTTACAGCTACACTCGGGATACTCCTCTATCCTCAGCAAGCCCTCTCCGATTCTGAACACTAGGGACACCAGAGAGGCGGCGCCATTGACCTCCTAAGGAGAAGATGTTGGTTTTTTGTCCCACATTCCCGGTGTTCTCCGTGATGCCAGAGAGGTGGAGGGACAGCGCCATTGACCTCCATGCTAAGGAGATGACTTTGCTGTCCCATATTCCCGGTGTCATCGATGACGCTGGGGATGTGTAGAGGGGAGGAGGGAGGGCAAAGAAACGCAATAAAGTACTATGTTCTCTGCTTTGATTGTCCGTACTGCGTTGTTGAAAATGAAACGGTACAGAGCTAACCACCAGGGAGGTTAAACATTTTTTGTTTTATTTGTGTAAAATTTCATCAAGGTTACAATTTCAGTTGGGTTCCTATTTTTATTCCCAACAAGAAGAATGATTCCTGTAATGAACCAATGTATAAGCCTGGACTTCTCTAAATATTATTGTTTATGGAGTTATATCTGTTGTGTTACAGCAATACATAAATGTAAAAGAAACGTGTTTGTTTTCTAAAATAAAATGAATCAAACCCAGAAAACAAAACATTGTTTTATAGACTTCCACGGACTCGTCTATGCTGTTTATATACCAGACTGAGCTGTAACTCGAATCCCTGTAAATCACACATTTATTGTTCACCATAAAAAATATAAAGTATATGAATAGTACCCAAAGCCAGGAATATTTGTGCCTTGTGATTCTAGCACAAACCCATAGAGGAGACTACATGAAAGTGAATACACTGCAGGTACAATTCATTAATAAGCCTCAAGAATAGCTAGAACAAGAACATGAAATAGATTGAACATGGCTAAAAAAACATCAAAATAATCCAACACATTTCTGGAGAAACATTCTTTGGGCAAATAAAACCAAAATCTACCTCTACCAGCATGAAGGCAAGAAAAACGTATAGAGAAGGCGCAGAACAGTTCATGGTCTAAAGCCTTGCACAGTATCATCTGTAAAACATGGCGGAGTGATGCAGTGTAATGGGTTGTGTAATCATGGCTGCCGGTGACACTGGGACACAAGTGTTTATTGATGATGTGACACAGGATAGAAGCAGCAAAATGAATTTTATGGTATCAGAGACACACTGCTATGTGCCGTCACATTGATTGGGAGGCTTTTCATCATACAGATGGACAATGACCCAATACATACAGCCAAAGCAACTCAAAGGGTTATTAAAGTGGAATATTCTGGAATGGCCAGATCAGTCACCTGATCTGAACCTAATTGAGTTGTATTTCACTTGTTGAAGACTAAACTTTGTACAGAAAGACCCACAAACACGCAGCAAGTGAAAGCCGCTGCTCTGACGGCCTGGCAGAGCATTACAGAGGAAACCCGGCATTTGGTCTGGTGGACTTCAGGCTGTCATTCCCATCAAAGAGTTTTCATCAAAGTTTTAGAAATGAACATTTTACTTTCATTTTTGTCAAATTATTTTGTGCCCCTAAAAGGAAGTACTGGTGTACAAAAAATTGCTTAAGCTCCTCACATTTCGATGTAATCTTTTTGTCTCTGCCCAATTATTTATGGACTCAACTGTATACACACATACCATTTACTTACAAAATCTGATAGATTCTTTCCCTGGGAGGTGGAGAAGTTAAGTTTCAATTATGTGTAACATTTAAGGTAAGGCATCAGATGTTGGTCAGGTTAGGTAGGCAGCAGTCATCTAAGAGGAGGCACCTGACAGAAATGGGGGTGAAGCTAGGCAGCAAGATGGGATTTACGCAATTCAGTCTGGACAACAAGACAAGTTACGCAATGTGGTCTGGCTTATCCCAGGTTAAAGTGGAGCATGAGAAGCAAGGATCTGACCGGCAGACTTTGTGCTGTAAACTTCACATAATCCCCTCTGTAGGTGTCAATCCTGATGTGCAACTAACATCAGACCAGCCACCTGGGAGACTATCTTCTATTTACTAACTTATGGGCAGAAAAAAAGGCTCCTATTTACAAACTAGCTATAAACACTGTATATTTTGCACCATAAGATGCACCTGACCATTAAACGCTCTCAGTTTTTAGAGCAGGAAAACATTTAAAGCGTTGAAATCAATTGGGGAAAATCCAGCTGCAATACCAACTTCAGCCACAAGATGACACTTACACTTGCCGTCAATGTACTCAATATACATCACCGGCGTCTTTCTTACACATCGGGGAAGACCGGGGGCAGAGGGGGACTCTGCAGAACTCTCCCCTTTATGGTTGACAGTGAGTCAAACCCAGCCGTACGACAGGGATCAAACAAATATCCTTTTATCACACCTTCAGACCATAAGATGCACACAACCCTTCCCTTTCCCTACAGACACTCTCACACAAACTGGGCTTCATTTTTAATGGACATTGGGTATCATTCTCTGCTGTACGCACTTCATACTGTTCATGCAAATCACAAACTGAATTTTGTCTCTCTCGCCCAGAAAGCCTTGGTCTAGGATGATTTGCTGCGAGCAGATTTGATGTACAGAGAGCCACCAGACAGCTATTGTTTACAATGCAATGTATGTATCTGTGCTATGCAAATGCCTGTCCTAGATTAGTTGGAGATGAATACAAATATATTGCGTGACTGTAAATACGCTGCAAGGAAACATTAAAAATACTTGATGTTTATGCTTTAAAGTTCACTATATGTGGATTGAGAATTGGAGAATTCTTGAGGCCAAGTCAGTGCAACAAATTCCTAAACAACATTTTTGAGTGGGATAGGGTACTATATCTTATTAAAGTGGTTAAAACAGAGACAACACATACATTACATAGACATATTATTCACCTGTCAGCAGTTCACATCTGGGAAAAAAAAATACTTTCCTTCCTAATTTTATCATTCCTGTCAGCGTCACCATGTTTAGTACTGGTGAACCGAAGCCACTTCCGCCCATTCGTTCACCAGTACTATAGGGGGGATGTCGGCCAGGGCAATCTGCATCCGCTACACCCTCTCCCCCCCCCCCCCCCCCCCCCCCCCCCCCCCCCCCCGCCCCGGAGACACCTCTCATTACTCTCGATGTCATACAGCCCCAGAGACACTTAGGACAGATGTTCCAGGTGCCCTTTCGCTGTATGACGTCGCGCCTAGGCTACAGAATGGGAGGGACAATCTTGAAAAATCCTAGGGGTGGGGGGTACCCCACTAAGTTCCTCTATGGCTTGTGTAAAGCTAGCCATAGACGTGTCGATTCCTGAGCGATCGATGGACGATCCGATCGATTCCGGTGAAGTCACAGGCGTCGATCGATCGACCATACCAGTCTGTGCCTACCACCTTAGGCCACCGATTCCTGGACGATTCTGTTACCAGTTACAAATGTCAGTCGATCGGAAATGATCCTGATGATCAATCCGTGGGCCTCCACCAACGTCCCTCGATGTGTGCCCAATCGACCAGAAAACACCGACAGGTTGGTTCCCTGGCCGATCCGATTTGGGGGCCATATCGATCGGTCGGGGCCGATCTGTCAAGGTGGGCTGCACTCGATTTCTCAATGATTGTATGCAACAAATGGGAATCAATACGTGTATGGGGGGCTTTAAAGGAGATCCATGGAGCCCAAATAGGTAGAAAGCAATGTCTCTGAGTTCATAATTCAATCCACACAATGGCAGAGATGAGTCGTTTAACTTCTTGCATTATCAGGATGGGAGCCGGGTCCTTTTCCAGGATAAAATCATTTTCCTAACATAGTCATATCCTCAGAAATA
This sequence comes from Ptychadena robeensis, assembly GCA_036250615.1. Lineage (NCBI taxonomy): Eukaryota > Metazoa > Chordata > Amphibia > Anura > Ptychadenidae > Ptychadena > Ptychadena robeensis. The sequence continues at coordinate 44,012,642 of CM070043.1, read as the reverse complement.
CTTGAAAACAGTCTGGTAGCCCATACAGTCTGGCTTACTGGGGTTAATGGGAGTGCTTTAGCCGCGGCTGAAATACCACGCCGCATCTGCTCCCAAAAAGCCTCAGTGGAACCTTACCCTTAATGTATATCTCAACACAACCGTATAGATGATATTTTTAACCATATTGTCTCACTCCATTTCATTAGCCCTTTTTCAGTATTGTCCATACTTGATGTGTGCTACGTTTATGTTTGAGTTGCACAGATTGTCTTCTCTCTCTTCTATACATCATTTTTTTTTCTTGTAACAATCTCGGAGACAAAAATTCAGCAATTCCATACCGGTGCTTGGTTATGTGCAGAAGATGATTGAAGTGGATTTCGGAGTACTTCACAGTGCGTGTGTCTTGTAGAAGCACACAGTCGTTGCTTGAACAGATTCAGATCCATTGTACAATGGGAAACATCCAATCCAACTTGAAGTCGCCACTTACACAGTGATGCACAAGTGTAATCCAACATTATCCTCTAAAGCTTATCAGCAGCCGGCGCCTGGCATGGACAGGCAGACACTGAATCTTCTGCCGATGACATACTTCCATGCCTGTCAGGATAGCTTAAGTCCTCACATACCCCGAAATATTTTCAGCAGGAAATTTGTATTATGATTCCTAAAGCCCTTAATCATATGTAATTGAATTTCATCATATCATTGATTTAATGGAAAACTGGACAAAACTTTACTGGAAAGTGAGGGGACATAAGATTCTGATCTCCACAACTGAACTGAGATAAGCAACGGCTTTTCTATAATGTATGAAACCCTTAAAATGACACAAGTGGATACCAGCTGATCCGGCCATTTTCCTGGTCTTCCTGTAGCAAACAGTCATAACAGGAGTGTCGCAGACAGGGCCGTGCCGACACAGAGGCAGAAGAGGCTCTTGCCTCTGAGCGCTGCTCAGTCTGGGCGCTGCTCATGTCTGTCCCTGTGGTGTTGTTGCTGCTATCGTTCCAGATTCCACTTGG
>CM070043.1:43979144-43990338 GCA_036250615.1 Ptychadena robeensis | reverse complement strand
CTTGAGACAAATGAACCTACATTTCCAATAAACTCCCCTTCCTGGGCAGGGGTCCATTAATCTAATATCCCCCTCCCACCTAAATAAGTGAATTAAACATTGTAACCTCCCTAGCGCCTGCCTGTACCGCATCGTTTTTAACAGTGTGGTCAGGCATGCCGCAGTGTACAAGGTCCACTGCTGCCATTTCCTCCCTCCCCCTCTCCACACAGCCGTTTCATTCATGCACACTGGCAGTGATGTCTGGAGAGAGCAGAGCCCCCTCCTTACCATGGAGGTCTTCTTGCACTGCTCCCCTACGTCTCGGCCCCCGTCATTTGAAAGCCCAATAGCGCCCTTAATGCCTTCGGCTGGAACATCATCTCCGTATCTTTTCATGGGTCAGCCAAGCTCTCAGAGTTTTCTGTCTGCACCCAAATCTCTGGACTAGATTGGGCTCTGTGATGAACACTACGGAGGTTAAGAGCTAGCTTGGCGAACTGTGCCCCAGCAAACTCTCCAATTTGTTCCATAAGAACAGGACAGATGCGCACACCTAGTACAACAAATGGTTCAATCATGTGGAATATGATAAGGTAAAACACATGGAAACAAAATGAGACAAAACACGCAGATATACTCACATTTATAGATGTTTACAGGCTTGCTCTCTCAGGCCATGTGCTTTTCGGATTACCCTCACTTCCTGGTGTGGAGAATAGTCACTTCCTGCTTACAGCATAGGCTGGGGGGCTCATAGTAACATGGGAACGCGTTTTCGCGCAAACTCTTTTTCAACCATGTTCGTCCCGAGTTTCGACATGCTGTGTAAATCACTGCTGAAGGTGTGCGGCCCAGCTCACCCATCATCTTTCTTAAACTTAACGTCCACGTTGTTTAGAGCATATGAGCTGGTGTCACATACTGGTAAAAATAAAAATACACATATCTGTATTTGGCCCTTAGTTGAGTCCAGAGTACCACTTATTCTACCCCCTTGTATTACTAACTCCTGTGAATCAATTGTTATGCATTAGTTTATGACTTTTTCATTGAATGGCAATTGAGCGCATCAGTACAAGCCTTCATTGAGTGGGGGGTCTCGTAGTCACATTAACGTGACTCGGGAACCGACGCATCGCGGCCATGATGGGCTTTGTTACGCCCCTGTCTTAGCCCCATGCTGTCAATGGCCGCCGGCCTGTGCATTGGCGCTTGTATCCTTGCGTTCAAAACCACAGGAATGTTTAAGACAAAAATTTGCCTACGCACAGTCGGTGAAGTAGAGACGGGTACAGGTAAGTAGTACAACTGGAGATTTGGCTATTTAACCTGAAGAACCATTATTTTACTTTCCATCTATTTTCTTTTTCTATGTCCACCACATCGGCTTATGGGGACCTGTCTCGGCAACTGTCGCCACCAGACTTATCAAAGCGCCCCTCCAGTAGCAATTCTCACCTTGATTTTTTTTCTGCGTGGAGTGAGTTTGTGAACAGCCTTTGACACAACAAAAGCCGCAACGCAAGTCCTTTTATTCTTACAAAGAAACGTTTCATAATAGTTTATGTTATTCTTCCTTTCAGTTCAACTTTCAATCATCCTATGTGCCAACTTTGGGAGCATTCATATATTAAGATTTTTCTATAAAGTATCGTCGCACCTCAGCACTTAGGTATAGAAAAGATTTCTGAGGTCTTTTTCACAGTTTTAAGTGATTTTGTAAAAACAGATCACAAAAATGTTTTTGGTGAGTCTTTGTTTCTGTGCTTTAGCTGCTACAATATCCCCCCTCGTTTGTTTCCCCGTTTTCCCCCCGTAAATAGGCTCTATTTGGGTTGTCAAATATTCAAGTATATCGCGTATACTTCACATCCCGCTGGGCCACATAATATACTTCACCAATTCTGCCTTAGAGCAGGGATCCAAACCAACAGTGTGCCCAGGTAGTCAATTGCATCTTAACAAGTCAATAACATACCCGTTTTTCCTTTCCCTTCCCCCCGAAATCAGGCACCGGGCACCCTTCCATTTTTGCCTCGTCTGAACTATAGTGCCTTCCCCCTGAAAAATTCCCCCCCCCCCCCCCACACACACACACACAATGAAATACGTACTGTAAATTCAGCGTACGACAGGCTCGTATTCGATCCGTCCGTGTACCCTTCAGCCCGCAGGATGACGTCCATCACATCTGTTCTCAGATCATCGGAGGAGCCCGGGCGAGAGACAGACTTTGGCTCTCCCCATCTCAGCAACTTTGCCTGCGACCCCGGTCCTCTATGCAAGCTCAGACATCGCTTGTTGTAATGTTTCTTTCCAATATGTCTGTGCCTCATATTAGGGCCAGATAGATTGGCCCGCACAGCTCTAACGAAGTCGGCCATCGTATCTTTCCCTTATCTGCAGGTCTGTCACCTGCTTAACTCTGGATTAGGGGGATCAGAAGGGGGCAATCAAAATGACAAAGGATTCTCATAAGGATTACTTTAAATGTAATCCGCCCCTCTTAGTCGCCTGCCCATTTATTCCCCCTCCTGATCCCCCCTGTATTTTAGTGACCCCCTCACACTGATATCCCAGTGCATTTCTATCCCTCATAGGAACAATAGACACTGTCTTTTTTTGAGAAACCCGGGTAATAACAGAAGAAACGCAATATACTCATTTAAGGCATATGTAAAAACCAGCAGTCCCAGTCAGGGCTCATTCACCCTAGCCCCGCTGGCTCTTGGGCTGATTTTTTTGTCCGCTAAACGACCGAGGTAATGGTAACACCTACTATGGACCATCATGATCCGTTCCTCTTCCGTAACAAGCGCTTTGCACTGCGCTTGTGTCTTCACCATACATTGCATAGGACGCTTGCGCTGTGCTTTGGAGGGTGTTTCCGCCCTAACAAGCGCATTTCACATTAACGCAAATGCACCTAGGGACATGTTCTGTTAACCCTAGGCCCCGCCTGCTGCGTTGGCGGTACTGTAGCACGCTCCAGCGTGCTAGTGTGCCGAGCCCTCAAACCTGGACTGTGAACAGCGGACAATGTATTTCCTGAAGGATGGCAACTGACTTCATTTTAATAGGGCACAGGTCGCATCATCATTTATATCGTTCTTGCTGTCTTGCTTGTCTTTTATTGAGTATATTGTGTTGGTTTTTTTTTGGGTATTTTTACTAGTTCTATTATTTTTTTTTTATTTTATATACTTTTTACTTTTATAACTTACTACACCATTTCTCTCTTGTTTTTCTTTTTTGAGGGAAAGTGGTCTGTCCTATGTGGCCTGATTCCTCTTGACCTTCTTCCATGGATAAGTAGACTGTCATGTGATCGTGTGATCATGCTCTAATTCCTTCTTGTGCTACATTGTGGAGGCTTCATCCTCTGTCTGAGGATGATAAAAGTGCTCTCTTGTGGCTGTAGAGCTTTTTCAGAGTGATGTGGGGGATGATCGGTGACAGGTACCCCCGCGGCCAGACAATCCGCTGTATACGGAGGGTGGGTCGGAAGCATCAAGGGTGCCCCCTTCCTTGTCCAACCTTCTGTAGAACAGCACACGATCATGATTTGTCAGAGTGACCGCAGAGTGCCGTCTGTACAGTACGGTACTCAGGTATTTTATTTGTCTCTTAAAATCCTATTATTTCCCAAAATACACTGAGCCATAGTTGCCTCACCAAACTACTGGGGATTAGAGAAGCGCTGGGACGGTACCTACAAATAAGAAAGTACTCGGTTTAATTCAGTATTAAAGTCAAGTCCCCAAACTTTGATTTCTGATTATACACGAATTTATGCAACAACACTATAGGTGAAGTGCCTGTTATGTATTCAAGTAAACTGTGTCTAAGGTAATGTGATATTTATTCATATTCCTTTAAATAGTTAACAAAAAAAGTGATGAATGTGACCATGACCAAGCCTTTGGAGTGCCGAGAGCCGATATTTTAATATTCTAGCTGCCGACCGATTTTTAGATTTACTAGGTATTCAAAGTCCTATTTCATGGGCGAGCTACGGTCGTCGCTTGGAGGTAGATGCTTCCTGTGGGAGGATGGACATCTCAAGTCTTTGAACTGGATGACCGTCCTACAAGCTGAGATATGTCTGACATGTCACCTTGTCCCTCCATTTAGGGGAAAGTGCCCCTTGCCCCGAAAGGTTTCACCACGGAGAGTTAGGTCTTGCCAGAGGTTGATAGGCCAACTTGATTTGTCAGGAATGTGTGGTTGCCAAATACAAATTCATACAATATATATATGGTGCAGATAGAATAGTATGGTCGGATGGAAGTATGGCCCTAATCCTAACCCCCTTCCAATTATTGTTTGAGACAGGGTGAGTAACACTCCTGGATGGATACCCCCAGACAATCCACACTCTGGCGCAACCTATGAAGGGGGTACAGGTACCATTCACCTCTTCCCCATTATTGCCTTACGTCCCATATGCCAACCTTTTTTACCATGTTTGTTTGAATTCAACTTGCCAGTCTTTGTGGACCGCTCCATGAGACGTGCCACCTACCCCTCCACTCAGGGATCTCATAACTTTTATGCACACTTAAAGGACCTTTTTACTGGTCCCCCGCCATCTGCTGCTTTTGGTTGTCTGGTGTGGGCCCTACCTCCGACGTTTTTCTCCCGTTCTCCACCCTTTTTCCTCCTCCCCCCTGGATTGGGGTTGGTCTAAGGCTGCCTTCTCTTTTCATCCGGCAATTTCCATCTGGACCTCTCAATCTTGTATATATGAATTTGGTTCATTTTGTCACCCACTACCCTGAGGAAGCCCTGTACGGGCGAAACATATTAGATCGAATTTCATCTTCCAGGTGCGCCTCATCATGGGTGCGGGAATTGGAATAAATACAAAATATACACTTTTGCAGTTCATGTAATGTATATGCTTTGCAATCAGTAATGTTGTTTATTCATTTAAGGTGTATGTTTTATAAACTTTTTATATAAATATTAATAAGATGAATTGGTAACGTTAAAAATACTTATTATTTAATTAAATTTTCTGTGGTATAGTCTCATAGACCCGGATGTTTCCCCTTTTGGTGGGTTTCATCCTCTTCCTATTTTCTGAGTTTATTTCCTGGTAGTTCTGATGAGTTAGTCGTTAGACCATGGTGGCATTAGATTGATATGGGAGGGTATGGCCACACATTGCGGCCCTCGGCATCACTAAAGGGCCGCACATAACATCGCTCCAGACCCTCCTCCTCCTCCCCTGGGGTCGACATATCTCAGCAGGGCCTGCAGTCAAACCCAACAAGACAACCCCCCCCCTCGCCCCCACTCCTGCCCCCTTGTGTGCATCGCTCATAGTAGAAGATCTGGCTTCCCTGATGTAGGACCACGCAGTTTGGGCACTTGGTTTAGATAGACAAATATAAGAGAATTAGAGTCCCACCATTCCCTTTCATTCATCTATCATCTGAGAATTCGAGTCTTGTAGTAACGGTCTTGGACGGCCCGGCTCGCAGTCGTCCCTACTGTGAAGGTGTCAGCCAGCAGTACATATGATTATATGGACAATTAAAATCCAGTATTTGATCCGGGTGAGTAGAGATCCTTGTGGACAAATCAATGATGCTTATATTCTTTAATGAATGTCACACAGCAGAACACATTGTTATGCGTTTATAAGTATTTAGTGAAGCCTGCCTGTAATTTCTGGATCCTGTGCATACAGATCCCTAGGAAGCTCCTGGCTTTTTTATCGGTTGAATAGAGATGGGGCAATTTTTGATAATTGTAAGGCACAGAAATGCTATTGCAGCAAGTGATTTCATGGATTGTCGAGGAAAGATAAAATGGGAGTTCTTTCTGTATTAGAATCTGCCTTCCAGGATATGCTGAGTCATTTACACGCCTAGCGGATTCCTCCAATGTTGGGCGTCGGGTACTTTTTCAGCTCTATCCCTGATGCAATTGTCCGGGTTTCTTACCTGCTCTAGACTAACCGCCGGTGGTTCTTGGGGCAGTATTTGGTGCCCCACCACTTTCTTTCTTTAGACTTCTGGTGATGCTGGTTGCCCATTACACTGGGGACATGGGGAAGTGTCCTATGTCCATTGCCTATTTATCCAAAAGGCATATTGTCATCCTAGTGGCATGGGGGAGGGGCAAAACGTTGGTAATTGTGTTAACCTTTCCATACCACTCTTGATTTAAGGCATGCCCATATCCCACAGCATTTCAATCCCAAACATAGATCACCAGTGCACATTGTGGTGATCAATTTCGTGGAATCAATTTTTCGGGAACCAAACTTGGCACCCTCAATCAATAGGAACCGTCTGTTGCTAAACCCTGTTGATTGCATTACTTCCACACCCGAATGGAAATTTGATTACGCAAAGTTGGTGATCAATCTCTTTGCCTTTCAATCAATGACGCTCGAGCACATATTGTGACTTCATCAACCGCTTCGCTTATGGGTTATGATTAAACCGTATCAACCTGTATATACTAACCTGCAAGGAGGTGGGAGAATAAAGGTAATAACACTAAAACATTTGGAATTTCAGGCACTAGCCCGCGGTTTGGGCGCTTTGTTCAGGCACTGTTTCTGTCAGTTTTTTAGCTGTCAGCTCTAACAAGGGACCTCGGCGCCGCGGCTCAACGTCACAGCATGGGTTGCGCTACCACGGAAAAACGGTCTTTCCTGCTGTAAGATTTATTTTTTTTCTTTTTGGACAGTGATTGCCCTATCTATTGGCAGCCTGATGCTCATAGTGCAAAGTGACCTACAATGTGGTAGGTCCGCTTTAAGGCAAACTGCAACAATCACAATATTACTTGTATACGCATGTAGGCTGCTGTAGGGGGGCTGGTTTGCTGTCAGGTTAGTAAATGACAGCTGTCATACACACCTTACCCTTGGATGAAATACTCATCCCCACAGAGGTGACAGATCCGATATAAATGCGAGCCCTTCTTTTTCTCTATGACTGTGTTCCGTGCCAGCTGGAAAACGGTATGAAAACAGATAGGAACAAAAATAAAAGGAAAGTCGGCGGGGCCATTCTTTCCGCTACAATCAAAAGCTGCATGTAACATTTTTGATTTGTTTTAACTTTCTTTGCGGCGATAGAGTTATGGAAAAGGAAAAGAACAAAACCGTTGCTGAACGTTCAATGGAAGGAACTCGCAAAGCTCGTGCTAAAAAGTAAAAACATAAAGAGAAGTTTTAATAGATTGATGTAAATATGAAGCCGCTCTGGAGGAGGAAGGAAGGTACATTACTGAAAAACATGAACTAAATCCGATGGCGTGCGTCATGAGAAATATATTTTATAATGTGTGTTAATGGATCCGATGCTACGTGAATATGCTGCCAGTGATCAGGACAACAGCTCTGAGGTTCTTATTTAACACAATCAGTTTCCATTTTAGTTCCCTTTATCTTGCTGGTTAGTCTGAGCTCACATAGACACAGCGAGGAGCTGAAACGTTCTTTCCATATCTTAAGCCCCCCATACACGCTTAGATTTTTCGGCCGACCAACCGCCGTGCACACTCTCGGCGATCGGTCGCTTAAATCGGCAGCCAAATCGATCTAGGCCATGACGGACATGTCCGTAATTCTTAGATCGGTCTGATACTTTAGATGGGAACGCTGTGTTCCCGTCTAAAGTATGGGTATCTCCTTAGCTCTGAGGGAACTCAGATCCATTGGGGCTTAGGAATCAGTCAAGAAGCAGAAGCAGACTGCCTCCTGCTTCTCTCACTGTGAGAGGGGAAGGGGGGTGCTTCTCTACCTTCGTGCTGACACACAGCACAGCCGGCTTCCCTAAATGCCGTCTGCCGACCCGACGGGCAGCGCTGGCACACAAAGGGTGCCCGGGACGATTGTGACCCAATGTTTCGGTGAATACATGGGGCATACAACTCCAGTTACATCATTAAAGCCCCCCATACAGGTATAGTTTGTGACCCGATTTTTTGCCGGATCAACCGTGCATGATGACGTCATCACGTGCGGTCACTGGCCAAGGAAGGGGTCACTATTACGAATTAAATTCATTTGTTCCCCTTCTACACACAACATCCCATAATGACAAAAGGAAAAAGTTGACTTGAGATTTTGTCACATTTATTGAAAATAAAATAAATTGAGAAAGCACATGTTCATAAGTATTCACAGCCTTTGCCATGAAGCTCAAAAGAGGAGCATTCTGTTTCCCCTGATCATCCTTAAGATGCAGCTTAATTGGAGTTCAGTTGATTGGACACAATTTCTACATAATGTCCCAGTTGACAGTTCAGGTCAGAGCGCAAACCAAGCATGAAGTCAAATGAATTGTCTGTCCTCAGAGATTGTCCTGTGGCACAAATCTGTTAAAGGTTGCAGAAAAAGTTCTGCTGCTTTGAAGATCCAAATGAGTACAGTGGCCTCCATCATCTTTAACTGGAAGAAGTTCAACACCACCAGAACCCTTCCTAGAGTGGGCCGGCCATCTAACCTGAGCAACTGATGGAGAAGGATCTTTGTCTGGTAGGTGATCAAAAACCCAATGGTCACACTGGAGAGAGGAGAACCTTCCAGAAGGACCACCATCTCTGTAGCAATCCATCAATCAGGCCAGACAGAAGCCACTTCTTAGTAAAATACACATGGCAGCCTGCCTGGAATTTGCCAAAAAGCACCTGAAGGACTCTTAGACCATGAGAAATCAAAATTATCTGGTCTAGTGAGACAAAGATTGAATTGAGATTTGTTGTGAATGCCAGGTGTCCCATTTAGAGGAAGCCATCACCAGACTAATACCATCCCTACAGTGAAGCATGGTGGTGGCAGCATCATGCTTTGGAGATATTTTTCAGCAGCAGGAATTGATAGATTAGTCAGCATAACAGGAAAGATGCCTGCAGCAATGTGCAGAAAACCTGCTCCAGAGCGCTCATAAACTCAGACTGGGGTGATGGTTCATTTTTCAGCAGGACAACGACCTAAGCACACAGCCAAGATATCACAGGATTGGCTACAGGACAACTCTGTGAATGTCCCTGAGCGGCCCAGTCAGAGCCCAGACTTGAATCTGATTGGACATCTCTGGAGAGATCTTATAATGGTTGCACAACGCTTCCCATCAAACCTGATGGAGCTTGGGAGGTGCAGCAGGGAGGAACGGGTGACATTGGCTAAGGATAGATTTTCCAAGTTTGTGGCATCATATTAAAGAAGACTTGAGGCTGTAATTGCTGCCAAAGGGGCATCAACACGTGCTCAGTTTTTTTTCTTTTTTTTATAAATTTGACAAAATCTCAAGTAAACTGTTTCACATTGTGTATGGGGTGTTGTGTGTAGAATTCTGAAGGAAAAAAATAATCCGTTTTGGAATAAGGCTGTCACATCACAATGTTGGAAAGTGATGCGCTGTGAATACTTTCCGGATGCGCTGTAGATGCATTGATATGGAATTAGAGAATATGTGAATAATGAAAAGTGATTTTCAATTAAAAACATTGGCAGTGTAAATTTTTTTGTATCAAATAAAAGCGATAAAGTCAGAAAAACATAACATATGCTCATTAGCTAGTTGTTATAAATATATTCTATACACATTATGACTCCTGCCGGCAGCCTCCCTGTAGACAACCGAGTGACTTCAGCCTAGGGCTGGACAATAATTCAATATCAATATATATCGTGATATGATTGTATATCGAAATGTCAGAAATGTATATCGAAGTATCGGAAATGTGTTTACAAATTGTATCATTTGTCATTGAATGACGTTCAGTTGGGGGTGGTCCTAGGGAGATAATCACCCTGGGCGAGCACTCCCTCTGCCGCGCAACCCTTTCCCCGAGAGAGGTCACGCTGCCGTCCCATGCCTCCCCATCGAGATGTGCGGGCGCAGTGATCTAGTAACTCCTCCTCTATGCTTTGCTGCAGCTATGCATAGGGAGGCACATCTCTATAGAAGAGGGGACCCATCAAGATCAGCCTCTTAGTGTCACTGACGTTCATTCTGCTATGGAGAGGGGACACAGAGGGGGGAGGCTGATCCCGACATGTCCCCTGTCCATAGAATGAACTCTCAGTGATACAGGGTTATCAGTTGAGCGGAGGTTAGTGCACTGACCCCCCTGGTGCTATAGCGCTGCCCTTACCGTAGCGCTGCTGCCACTGAGCTGTGCTGGGGGTTACTAGCAGAGGACATAAAAATAGGGGTCCATATCGATATCGAAATTTTATCGTATCGACAAAAATTAAGAAATATATTGTGATATAAATTCTTGCCATGTCGTCCAGCCCTACTTCAGCCTATAAGGGAAGGACAGCTTGCAGTTTCAGCTTTCTTATAATAAAACATATCCATAATAATTTCACTAAGCTCAGGTAAAATGGCAGAACGTCTAAAAAGCTGACCACCCTATAAAGAAAACACGATTCCCCTTTACCATAAACCGTAGCTTGCTATCAAGAAGAGTTCTGTGGGTGAAGGTCATCTCAGTGGTGATATTGTCTGCTCTAAGCTGTGCCACGCCCCAAGAAGATAAATATGGTTTGATCTAAAAAAAACTTTTTCTTATATAAATATCTTGCTCTCAACTGTGATGCTCATTCTATTCAGCGATAATCCTTTGAAGTCCTTTATATTCTAGGAATGTCTTTAAAGAACGACACACCTGACATTTCCTGATCTTCTTGTAACAGGCTGCCTTTAGCATTCATTTTCACTATGTTCACTTTGCTGCTGATGTAACTCACACAACCCCATTGTGTCAGAAATCCACCTCCATGCTTCACAGTAGAGATTGCATCATTTTAAACATGGCTTCCTGACTGTGAACATAAATTTAGGTTTTGGTCTCAGAACCTAGCGGTTTTCACTAGTATGGTTAAAATAATATTAGAATATCTGAATATTCTAATAGAATAAAAGAATATCTGTAACCCAGAGCCACATTTGGGATTGCTTACCTGCTCCAGCCGTGTCTTCACCATTTGCAGCCCATTTTTTGTTCCATTGCCTCCTTTTTGTGGATCTTGAAACGCCAACACAACCTGATTTCAACTGAAGTGACTTATTTTGTTTTCTTGGCTTGACAAATTTCCCTGACTGTAGTATCTGAAAATATATTTGGTAACAGAACCCCTGACTTTACACGTTGGTGTCGGAGTTTGAATAACTACTGACGAGGAATTTTGACACGATACCGTCTTGTTGTTGGATAAGCAAATGACGTTTAT
>CM070043.1:43956665-43979044 GCA_036250615.1 Ptychadena robeensis | reverse complement strand
ATGTAGTGCTGGGTCCTCCCTGATAGAATACATATTGATTGGAAGGTATATGTCACTGCTTAAGTAGTGCCAGGTCCTCCCTGATAGAATACATAGTGATTGGAAGGATTAGAAAGCTGCTCATATTACTTATTTTTTAAAACAAAATTTGATTGTACAGAAATTGTATGAAAAGATTGTAAGGTGTATGGGGGGCTTAAAACAAAACATGGCCAAAGTGAAACATTGTGATTGACCTGGCCCAGAGCCATATATATATATATATATATATATATATATATATATAAAACCATATGTGACAGACCGGTTGTCTGATGATGGACCATATCCAGCAATAAAAGGGTCTGATGTATCTATATTGGAAGGAGTCCAGGATAGTGTTGAAGAGCAACAGTAGGTTGCTGTCCAGTTTTTCTTAGGTCTTTGGTTACAGGGACCTTAAATCTGGAATGGGATGGAAGAAACAGGGTGGCCCATTCCACCAAGATACACCTGCTGGACCATAATGAGGTAACTGGGTGTGTCTCCACAAAAAGAGCCGAGACCACTCAGTCCGGGCTGCCTGAAGAGGTTGGATACATCGAGCTACTGGAGCAGCAGATACATAGGGCACACAGGGATTATGTGGCTCAGGAGGGGGACTTCTAGGAGTCAGGCACGATAGCTTTTTCTTGAGCTAAAAGGAAGAGCCTGTGTTGGATGTTTTGCAAGCCAGGAAGCTTGGTATTTCCAGAGACGTTTGTTTTGTCGATAAACCCCTGCAAGGGTCATCAAGGATCTGTGGGGCAGGTAATGTGTATATACGGGACCCCACCAAGCACTGCGCTTAACATAGGGGTCCCGACGTATCACACAAGCGATGGAAACATAACCTTAGAGACAGCCATTCACATATAAAATGAATATAGAGAATATTCCAGCAAAGTAGTGAGGTTTGGACCATGCAGTAGTCACTCTATATTCCTCCAGCCATAAGGCCAGTGCCAGGAGGGAGTTCTTAGTTCCAGCAGAGTGTCAGGACTGAAACTTTACCACGTGTCCATATCACGAACAGTACCCATTCTCTGAACCCACTGACCAACTTATAAAGAGACACATTTTACAAACTGGCACTACCAACTTACTTATAAGCAGTTATTCAAGCAGTTAGGTAAGACGAGTCACATTTTTTTTACTGCAATGCAGAATGTTAATATAAATACACAACTCGTGCTATCAAAATAGCATCAACCCATTGCTGCTCATAAGTAGGTTGTTAGTGTTAGATTGTAAAATGTGTCTCTCCAGAAGTTGGTCAGTGTGTTCAGAGAATGGGTACTGCTAGTACTATTACAGCTAAAATATCTCTTTTGGTGGTGACCTTTTGACTTGACTGGAGGGAATTAATTCCAACCTTCTGATATGCAGAGATATTGCTCCCAGGATGTTTTAAACTTTAAAATAAATATTTATACATATTAGAACCATAAGCAGCACAGACATTTACCATTGATTTTGAGAAAAAAAGGTGCATCTTATAGTCCAAACCAAACGGTACCTTAATACTTAACCTCTTCTATACTTTACTGCCCCAGCAGGTCGAGACACAGCCAGGTCATCCATGTTCTATACTACACTGCTCAGACAAATAAATAAAGGGAACACAGGAGACCATCCGCCACCTCATCAGGAGCATGCCCAGGCGTTGTAGGGAGGTCATACAGGCACGTGAAGGCCTAGTGTGTGTGGCCTCATTGTGACTTGTTTTAAGGACATTACATCAAAGCTGGATCAGCCTGGAGTGTTTTTTCCACTTTATTTTGAGTGTGACTCCAAATCCAGACCTCCATGGGGTGATGCATGTGATTTCCAGTGTATATTTTTGTGTGATTTTGTTGTCAGCACATTCAACTATGTAAAGAACAAAGTATTTAATAAGTATATTTTATTCATTCTGATCAGGTCTTTAAAAAGTGTGTATTATAGGGGTGCTGATTCAGCATTAAATAGCATGATGTGAGATAGATCTGCTGGTCTGCAAAGCTTTTGGAGGTTCCGTGTTTCCCTGATAATAAGAAAGTGTCTTATATTAGTTTTTGTTCCAAAAGATGCCCTACATCTTATTTTCAGGGGATGTCTTATTTTTCAATGAAGAAGAATATGACACTGGGGTATCAGGGTGGAGGGATCACCAAAAATGACACAGGGGGGATCAGAGGGTTGAATCAAAATGGCACAGGAGACTCAGAGGGCGGATTACCATTTTAGTAACCCCTTCTGATCCTACTGTGTCATTCTGATTGCCCCCTCTGATCCCCCCTGTCCAGGGTTACTGTACCGTATCTTCAGGGGGCATTCCTTTCGGGGGGATTCCTTATATTTCAGTGAGTCAAAAATGTAAGGGTGCCTTATTTTCGGGGAAACAGGGTATTATTATTATTATTTTGTATATAGCGCCAACATATTACAAAGAGATATTGTAAGGGAACCAGTCTAAAGAAGGGCATGTAGGTTATTTCCTTATACCACATCCCGTAGGAAAAATGAGTATTTAAGCTTTGAAGCTGGGTGGGTATTTCATGGCAAAAATGAATTAGAAAACCCCAGGACTTCTCATGAAATAAATACATTTAATACACCAACGTTAGGAATGGAACGTCTCTATCAGCTTTGACATTCACTCATACAGCCCCCCCCCTCAGGCACATTTAGAAAGGCTGCCAGTCTGCATAAAGAAGACCAGATGCAGTCTGCGCTGTCGCAGCACGTGAGCCGCCACAATACAAGCGGCGCATTTCCAAGGTAACAAGGCCGCCACCGCTCATCACATATCTCTTAAAAGAATCCTTCAGTCGGTTACCATTTTAACCTTCATTTTACATTTAACCTCTACTTACCCTGAAATGACGACAAACTGCTAAGCCGAGTGTTCTCTATAAACAACCGACACTGCTATGTGTGCCGACATAAATAAAATACTGAGACAGAATGCAAGTGATCACTGATGCACGGCAAATTGGTAAGAAGCTAATAGAAAAAAAAAGTGCAACATCAGAGAAAACCTGAATCAAGGTTCCATCGTTTCCCTCTATAAGACGCATAAGACCATAAGAAGATTAAGAAGACACAGCCATTCACATAGAAAGTGAGTGCACGGCAAAGTGTGCAGTTGGACCCACATGGTATGTCTGTAGACACTTGACCTCCCTGGCGTTACGGGTTTTGGTGAAATTCTTTGTTACAGTGTACTCCGCCTGGATTCCCCACCCCTCCCCACCGCCTCTCTACATAATGCCGGCGTCAATTAGATGTGGCGATGTGGTCCAGGAAAAGCAGGATCGGCCGACTCACCGTTGCCTCCGGATCTGCCCCGATGACATCAGATATGACACCGGAGGGGCAGTGGGTGGGCGGCGCCATTAATAGTGTTGCGCGAGAATATTCGAATATATTCGACGAATATCCATCATTAGAGAATTTGCAATATTTCGCGAATGCGCGTGCATATATTCGCAATGGCTCCAATAACATGGAGGTCTATGGCGCCACCTCTTCGCCATCACCGATGACGCCGAAGACAAGGGGCCGGAAAGAATCTCCAAGTCTGCAGCTCTAAGGTCAAACTGTGACCGTACTCAACTCGTGTGTAACGCCAGGAAGGGTTACTATTAGTCCAGCTCTGCAAACTCTGTAGGAATAAACCTCCCTGGTCGTTTGCCCAAAGCCAGGGTAAATATGTTTACATTGAAACCGCCAGGGAGGTTAAACTCCCATCTCTTTTTGGTTAGGCCAGAGGGAGCGGACCAAAGGCCTGTCTGGTGGAATTTTTGGCCCAACATTTTTGCTATTTTGAGATGAAAAGGGTGCGTCTTAGGGCTTGTGTCCAGTGCCAATTCCCTGCGCTGGACGTACTTTGAAGGCGCATGCCAGCACATGGGAGATTCTCTGCTGCTTGAATGCAGTTTGACCGTGGCTTCGGGGGGGGGGGGGGGGGGGGGGGGGGGGGGGGGGGGGGGGGGGGGGCGTGCCCTATTCATGCAGCAGGAGAGAGATGTGGATGTGGAGAGACGGGATGACGTCAGATATGACACCGGAGGGGCAGTGGGTGGGCGGCGCCATTAATAGTGTTGCGCGAGAATATTCGAATATATTCGACGAATATCCATCAGTAGAGAATTTGCAATATTTCGCGAATGCGCGTGCAGATATTCGCAATGGCGGATATTCATCATATTACGCTTCAACATTGTTTACCTGCATACATCGCGCATATTTGTGCACATTGCGAATGGATACGTGCCATACACACATTGCTCGTACTGGCTAAGATCACAGAATGAAGCAGAGAAAGTGTAAGGCTGCATTGCGAATCTTTGCGAATCATTGCGCACGGGCGCGCAATGGAAGGCAAAACAATATGGACGTATCTAATTTTATGAATTTAGAATATTTATTTGTATATTCGCGAAATTATGTGAATTCAAATATATCATATGCTGCTCAACACTAGCCATTAACCTCCATGTTATGGAGCTGACTCCAGGTATGTGTTCTGGATCACCTGGAGGGCAGGAAACCAATGCGCTGCGATCGCCCACGCCTCGCTTTTTTTTTTTTTTTTTTAACGTGCCACATGCGAACTGCTCAGGAGGTTAATAAGCCCATATTACAAAGCTAAAGAATATTTTAGATTTTCATTTTTAATAATTTTTTTGTATTTTCATTAAAATACATTTTATAACGATATATATTGACTTTGCATTTGTGTTTTGCAGAATATTTTAGATTTTAATTCCAGATTTCCCACCTCATCAGAAGCATCATTTGACCCCAGCACCAGGAGCATGTGCACAACAGGTCAAGAGTGGATCTATGGGTCTAGAGACCAATAACAGAGCAAGTATTTGAATTTAAGTGATTTGCATTGTTATATGGAGGCAATGGAAGGCAGACAGATGTCCAGTCTGACTAAGTAATTATCCTCAGACATCATTCTGAAGGAGAAGAGACATAGATCATCTTTAGTGGTTACCAGATATGTAAACAATCACTCACCATCACCATACCGTACCATTGGCCACCAATAAGAGACCACAGACCACCATTTCTAATTCATCACCTCAGAATAGAATAACTGATTAGGAGGTGAATTAGAAAGATTTGTATTGATCTAGAGGCATTTGATTGCCCATTCATAATTGATTATGAAATTCTTCTTTTGTATAATATTGGATGGTGAACGTATATAATGGCGCGCTGGAACGATTTTATTCCCCCTTTATTTCCTCCCCCTTCTCTGTAGGTGGGGCCTATTGGGGGGGGGGTGACTTCTGGTCATCTCCACACTATCTGTGCCACATTCCATAGGATGTGAGTATATAGACATACATGAGTGTATTGATTATGGCATTGATTAACCTCCCTGGCGGTTCACTGAGGTGCAGATTTCTGTACCAAAAGTGATACAGTGGCTCTGTGTGCCTGCAGCTTTGTAGAAATGCTGCAGGCACACAGAGAGCCAGCGGTTGCGCCTGATTGTGGCACAGGCGCAGTTTGATTCACTATCAGACTGCGCCAGTACTTGCTTCGGGCGTAACGCTAGGGAGGTTAAACCAGTCATAGACGCTATGCTTGGCGGGCGTTTATCGAACAATCGGCCGCAGCATGATGACATCATCATGCCATGGTCAATCGTTCGAAATACACCATTTACGATTTGACAACCAATACTTTGGATGGGGACCCATTCAAAGTACTGGGGATCGACCAGAGAAAAACGTTTGTTTTCTGGCTGATCAAAGTTTCGTGCGAGTACGAACAGTTGCTCCAGGTGGGCGCGTTCATTTTGCGATTGATCACCAAGCGATCACCCCGAATGCGCGTGGTGATAATTCGCAAAATCGGCCGCAGATGGAAGCGCTATGGCCGGCTTTAGAGGTGCAGGAAAAGAAAAATATATATTTTTTTTTTATACGTTTACACTTGTTTTCTTTTCTTTTGATTTGGATTGGATAAAACATTTATAAAACATTTACCCAATCCAATCAAAATAAAAACAAATGTAAAAAAATAAAAAAAAAAATCTAAGAAAAAAAAATAATTTCTGTACCTTTAAATCTCCCGCCCGGCGGATGACGTCATTGACTATTTCCGGATCTGCTCGGGTGCAGCCGGAGATGATTCCACTAGCAGGAACGCTCAGCGCGAGTGTTTCTGCTAGGGGGATCCACTTTGAACTGGATTATAGAAATTTCTATAATCCAGCTCAAAAGTTAAAAAAAAAGGTTTAAAAGAAAAAAAAATTTTTTTTTCCTTTAAGACCGGGTCCCGCCTCCGTGACGTCACACGTCACTCCGGGACAAGCCGGAGAAGAAGGGAGAAGATGGCGGCGGCGGAGCAGGTGAGCTCCCACGATGGGCCCGAAGCCAGTTCGGGCGTATCGATTATTGCAGCTTCCCTTTTCCCCGAACTGGCATATCGCTAGGGAGGTTAAAATGATGGAAAGTATTTAAATATATTTAGTTTTTTGAGGACGCTAGTTAAGCTTTTAGGACGATTTGAGGACGTTAAATATCTCCTGATGAAGCATAAGTGCGAAACGCGTCGAGATCAATCATCAGCATATTCTCTACATGTACATGTTTATATAATTAAATTTAATTGTACCAACTTTGAACGTGATCTCTGGTTATTTTTTCTGCCATCCTGTCATCTTTTTAAGTATTTATTGATTCTATCATTGGTTTCTGTATTTTTATTCTATATGCAATTAAAATGGATATATTTTTTACTGATCTATTGAATCAATGTCCAAATGTAGTGATGGAGCCTGGCACTCCAGGAATTTTGGGGGGCGGAAGATGGGCAATAGCGCTCTCCTCCCTGTCCTATATTTTCTATAAAAAGACCCAAACTTCCCTCCTTCCTTCCTTGCTCTAACGCCGCCATGCTTACAGGGTCAAGTCTACCAGTCTCCAATATGGCGGAGCGAGACTCTTCTGGAGTCTGACAGGAGCAAGACATCCGTTAAGGTTCAGTGTCACTATGGTGGGCTACCTGTCCAGAATATGTTGGCGCATTATAAATAAAACCTAAAAATGGTCGATTTTGAGCGCCCCACCCCTTCCGAGGCAACATGCCTTTATTAATCATTACAGCCAACACACTTCTCATGGGGAGTATAAGGTTCCACAACTCTTTCCCCCTCCGGGGGTGGTGTTCTCTGACCATGTGAACATGCTAAATGTCAGTAATGGGGGCCCACCATGGCACTGGTATTTGGACTAAATCACCACGATTCAGTGGTGGAGGCAGACACAATGACACGACAGTTGGTTAATTGTTAGGTATAATGTTGGGTCATTGTTTATTGTGTTTTTTCCACTTTGCAACGTCCAAGGCTTGATGCCTTTACAAGGCTATGGATTAGGAATGGGGTGGTTAATGTCACAATTACCAGAAGGCGGACAATGCCTTTCATACGGACTTCACTCTGACATGATCTTCGTACGCTTGGAACATTTGTCGAGCCATTCCTACCTTCATGCCGTTGTTGTATTGTATTGTTTTGCAACCCAGCCTTGATTGATCAATGTAATTGTTTTGTGTAAAATATGAAAATGCATAAAGTTTGAAAAAAAAAAAAAAACTTAAAATAATAATAGTAACAATAAATACTATGACCCCCCCCCACTGAAGGCTTTAGCTGCTCCTCTTCCCTTCCTGATTAGAAAATATCCAGCGCCCAGACAGCGCCGGCTGGGTTATAGGTTTTATATTATTTTCCTGCGATGCCGCCATATACCAAGTTAAAAAGGACTGAAGCCAAGGAGACATTTGTGAGATTCATCTGAGCAGTCTAATTGTCCTAGTAGCAGAGAACCCTGAAGAGATAATGGTTATTAGAAAATACCTTCCTATACAAGAGGAAACGAGGAGGCACTTTTGTAGATGTGGTAATTATCCCACCCTGACACAACACAATGTAGGACCTCGTCACATAAAGAATATATCGGCGGAGGTCTCTTTCTCTGCCCCGAGGCTTGTTAAGCACGCTCGTAAATAAACACGGCTATTTTAATTGGCTGTTAGCTGTGGTCAATATGGATCGGAGCTGGGAAATCTGGGGAAAAAAAATCAGAAATCCAAGCTTCTAAAGTCGTAACATTTTATATTCTCTGTCTGAGTCATCCTCAGTCAATGTAGCCCATCAACATCAGTATTTAGCAGGAAAAAAGAGAAAAAAGGCTGCGGTTCCAGTAAAGTAAGATTTGAAAATACTCTTATTAACTAAAACGTTTGCCAGGATTTTTTTTTTTTACAGCAAATTCAGAATTTTAAGATTTTCCATCGTATCTAGCATCCATGACCAAAGTTTTAGGGCTATAATCAAACCTAACTGGGTTTTAGATTGCCGAAATAATAATGAAAGTCGTAAATATAAAATTTAAAACGTCTTTAGATATAGTGCAGGACCATCCGCCCAATATTCTCGAGTATAAGCCGACCCGAATATAAGCCGAGGTACCCAATTTTACAAAAAAAATCTGGAGAAACTGAATGACTCGAGTGTTATGCCTGCCATACACACACAGATTAGCGGCCGATTTTGCCGCTGACCGACGGGCGTGCGCGCTCGCCCCGCCAATCGGGGCCCTGTCGCCCCACAGCTTGGCTGGCCAGAGAACGACATGTCCGATGTTCTCTGGCCGATGCCAGCCGATGCCATTACTTTCACTGAAGACCGGTGTCTTCATTGAAGGTAACAGCCGGCACACAAAGGGTGCCCGGCCGATGCAGTCAGCCTGGGAATGCAGCGTGATGACGTCATCACGCTGCATTCCAGAGCTCATCGGCACTCATCTGTCGGCACCCACTCGGTGGGTGTATGGCACGCTTTAGCCTAGGGAGGGAAATGCAGCAACAGAAAAACACAGCAAATGTACTTTTGTTTGTAGGTGTAATTATTTAATTCAGCAGATTCGTAAGTTAATTACAAAGCCCCTGAACATGATATCATCACTAGAAGTGCTGGAAATGTAGAGAAGGGATGTGGGAACATTGTAAAGAGAACAGTATTGTTTTAGCATATCAAGTTTTTGCACAAAATATGTTCAAATTTGACTTGATTTTGAACCTCATTTATGCAAAAACGACATGTGCTAGAGCAATCATTTATTTTGCAAATGTTTCAACAACCCTTCTCTACATCTCCAGCACATTTGGTGTTGATAGCACGTTTGGGGGCTTTGCAACTCACTCATAAATTCCACCTACAAAATGCCGCAATTTCATTTTTTGAGCACATTTCAGGTGCTGAAAAATTTGGCTTATATTCAAGTACCACATTTTCCGGACTATAAGACGCACCCAGTTTTTAGGGCAGGAAAACCAGCAAAAAAAGATTTAATACGTTTTAACATGAATTGGGATAATGCAATGAATTCAATAAATCAACCCAGCGTCCTACTTCAGAAATCTGGAGTCTTCTCCCCCTCCTCTGCTCTGATCAGCTGTTACTGTGTCCGTGGGAACTGCAGAGTTATTGCGGTTCCCACTGACACAGAGAGGGAAAGATGGCAGTTCACCTCTCTCTCTGCATTGCCTATGCCAGCAAAGCTCTGCTGACATAGGCAATTATACAGTACAGATGGGAGAGCCGGACACCAGCCGGCATCTCCCAACTGACAGCTCCTCCAGCTCCCCGGTTAATGTCCCTGCTGGTAGAGCCAAGGTGCGACCACAGGCGGCCGAGTGGCCACGGGGTCGCACATTCGGACCATAAGACGCACTTTTTGCCCTTAATTTTGGGGGTGAAAAAGTGCGTCTTATGGTCCGAAAAATACGGTATATACGAAAATGAAAAATTATACAAACACACAATATGATATTCAGACCATATAACTAGTGATGGCCAAACTGCCCACAGGATGACATGGACATGGATGTCCGCGCTCCTTCTAGCTGGCGAGCAGTACGGGTGTTCGACCTGCCCTGCCACAAGAAGGAGCAAGAGCAAGAAGAAGGAGCTTACTATTCTTCCTCTGGCAGTATCAGTAAGATCCCACCGGAAGAATCTTGTCACTAGAAGACAGAGAGTAAAAAAACGGGTCTTGCAGTGAAAAGCCGGCTCAGAAAACTGGAAGTGACCTCACATCCAGCAATCGGAAGCAGGAACTATGTGCTCCAGGTATCGCATGTGGCTTTACTGATGTCACTTCCGGTTTTTTGGATTCAAATTCCCCACCAACAGGCGGGGAATTTTTATCTGCCCACGAACAGGCGGACAGTGGACTTTTTTAAAAGCCTGATCCGCCTGTTCGCAGACAGACCTTGGGGAAGTTCATCCATCACTACATATAACCATATGAAGGGTCTGTATTGTCTGACGCATTTCGTTCAGTGTATGAACTTCCTCAGGGGCATATCCTATGAAGGTGTGTTTGTTTTATGTAAAATAAATACATCAAAGAACGTATGCCTCCATGTATGGTGCCAGTGTGACCATTGCGTCGTCAGCAGGAGTGCCATGAGTGGCGTCAAAGTTGCGGTGGAAAGTATCCTGATGGTGTCAAATGAATGGATGTGGGAAAATGATCCCAACTCGCCTAGGTGAGAAAAATCCCTTTTCCTGGCGAGGTACAGCAACAGCCCAAAGCTCTTCATAAGATTGTCTGTAATCTCATCAGTGTTCTCCCCAGAGCAGATTGGCCGGGCGGCCCGCCCGGGAGATTTTAGTCCCCGCCCGGCAGTTCCGTCCCGCTATACCAGGGGTCGGCAACCCCCGGGCTCCAGAGCCGCATGTGGCTCTTCTTCATCCTCGGCGCGCGCCACAGCCACTGAAAGATTCTGGCCCGCGGCACACTACCGGAGCCGCGGGCCGGAGTCTTTCAGTGGCTGCGGCGCGCTCCTGAAGAATGGGAGGCGCCGCCTGTCAGGCTGCTCGCCGCAGAGGACTTGTGTGCTGCCGCTGGCCGGCAGCCTATCAGAGAGGCCGCCGGACCGGTGCAGGCGGCGCGATGACGTCATCGCGCCGCCCGGCTGAAAAAAAATTCTGGGGAGAACACTGCTTATACACAGGACTGCAGCATCCAAATGGAGCAACCTTTTTAAGCAATGTGGCCCAATATTGGGCGGATGGTCCTGCACGATATCTCAATAAAGACGTTTTACATTTTATACTTACAACTTTTATATTACTTCGGCCATCTAAAAACCCAGTTAGGGATTAAGGGGTCCTCCCAGGACTCTTCTAGTGTTTTTGTTCTGAATTATATATCAGGGATTTACTAAATTCCTGGACAAACATCCTTCAGAGTATATTGGGATGCCACGAGTATATACAGTAGTTATATATGAATCCTTTGAAGCAAAGCAAATATGGTTTAGTCCAGGGGTGGGCAAACTTTTTGACTCGTGGGCCACATTTGATAAAGGGGCCAGACCAAGAGTCTGTAATGGCCAACCTACCACATGTATGCCAATTCCATGCATCACTAAAGATGGTGGTGATGTTTAACAGGCAACTTGAACTTTGATAAAAAAAATGCTCATCCATTGCAATGAGCAGAGATCATTCCTAGAGACTGCCTGTTGTCGCCATGAGGATGCGCTCACAATGTCATGATCACATCATTGTATCGTCAAGGCAATGTTTGGACACCTCGAGGCATTATGTCCACTCATTGCAGAGAACAAGCGGAGGGGAGCATCTTTTCAACAAGGTGTGACAGACCGGTGGCCTGTCATGGTGTAAGTGGTCCATGTGTGGCAGTGAAGGGGGTAGGGCAGTGATAGTGTTGGGGATGGACAGTAGGTTGCTGCCCAGTTTTGATATATTTTTGGTTACAGGGATCTGGGCTCTGGAAGGAACTGGGTGGGCCTTCCCATTTCACCAAGATACACCTGCTTGACCCAATAGAGGTAGCTGGGTGTGTCTCCAAAAA
This sequence comes from Ptychadena robeensis, assembly GCA_036250615.1. Taxonomy (NCBI): domain Eukaryota; kingdom Metazoa; phylum Chordata; class Amphibia; order Anura; family Ptychadenidae; genus Ptychadena; species Ptychadena robeensis. The sequence continues at coordinate 43,967,120 of CM070043.1, read as the reverse complement.
GGGACTGAGACCAGTCAGTCAGGGCTTCCTGATGAGGTGGGGAGACACTGCTGCTGGAGCAGCGGATACCGGGGGGGCACACAGGGACTGTGTAGCCCAGGCTGGGGACTTCTAGCTGCCAGGCTGTGATAGCTTTTCCCTGAGCTAAAGGGAAGAGCCTGTGTTGGACCTTGTGCAAGCCAGGAGGCTTGGTATTTCCAAAGACATTTGTGTGGTGGATTAACCCCTGTGAGAGTAATTTCTGTTTGGACTTTATGAATAAATACGGGCAGGAGCCCTAAAGAGAACCTGTTGTATGATTTGCCGTGATTGAGAGTACACCTTTGAGGCTGATTCCCCACAAAAGGTGACAAAGGACCAGAAAGAAAAGCTAGACAGGCCCGATCTGGCCCCTGGGCCTTAGTTTGCCCACCCCTGGTATATACCGTAGTTATATATGAATCCTTTCAATCAAATACGGTTTAGTCACTCTTAGAAAACCACACAGATATTCACATTGATCCCAATATAGGTATGCAGGTATGAGTCCTAGCGCCCACTAGTTTATGTAAAGTAAGTGAGATACTGACAGAAGCATATGAATCATCAAATACTGTTCAAGGATTCACTTTATATCATGTTTTGTTGCAACTGATTACAAATGATACACATCCCGACGGGTGCAGACAGACCAGCTAAGATGAGCTCCGGAATGCAAACATGATGATGTCATCACGTTTGCATCCTGATGCATTATGGGGCTGCACTAGTCGGCCGGCACCCTTTGTGTGCCGGCCATTAGCTTCCATGAAGAGGCCGGTCTTCACTGAAGTTAAAGGCATTGGCTTCCATCGGCCAGAGATTATCGGACATGTCCGTTCTCTGGCCGGCCGAGCTGTGGGGCGACAGGGATCTGTCGCCCCATGTGGGCACATGGCGATAAGCGGCCAATGTGTATGCCAGACATTAGTTACATAAACATTACTATGGTAGGGACATTAGATTGTGAGCTCCTCTGAGAGACAATGATATGACTATATATGCTCTGTAAAGCGCTGCGTAATATGTGGGCGCTATATGAATACGAGATAATAATAATAAGGCGGCAGAGCTGGAACATAGAAATGTCACCAAAGAATTTGGTAAAACAGGTTCCAAATGTTTATTTCAGGATTTTGCGGATTGCCTGGAGTTCAGTTTTAATATCTTGAAAAAAAATCTCCCAAGAACGGAGCGTTACATAATATCTGTCATTAGTCTGCCTCCATAACGCCCCCCCTTCCATAACGGCACCCCCAAGACCGGCGTTACTGTAAGCCTCGAAAATTCCAGATATATTGAATTAATTAGCTTTTACCTTAGACAGAAATTAACTGTTTAGAAACAGCGGGCGGTGAGATTGGTTTAATATTATTACAGCCTTACATAATGCATCACACGGGTTGATTGATTACACCTCCCCAGCGAGGGAACCAGCGCAGCTTTGCAGCAAGCCAGCTTTTCAGAAATCACACAAAAATGAAGAGTATTACTGAAAATGTTTTCAAACAGAAGATGATCGATAGGAGAGCAGAACGAAGCTTTAATAATTGATGTCACTTGTGAAGAAATAGGACGACAATTATACATGGCAGGAGGATGTGGTCTCTACTTTATCTGTTCATGGTGGTAACATGCTATGAGCTGTGGGTGTCACCATCACCGGTCTGTGGATTGGGAAAACCATCACATCTGAATTCCTCTATACAGTGCTCAGGCCTCAGAGAGAGATCAATGACATGCTGCAATGTCGTCATTAGTATCCAAATTCCGTGCACACTGAAACTGAGCCAATCACGCACAAGGAGCTGCAGAGTTTGATTGGTTCAGTTTCAGTCTGACCACCATTTGTAAGTGAATGGCATCTCATTGATTATCTCAAAAAATTGAACAATCATGTACCCACTGAGGGTGAAGTAAAGGTCCCCACACATGTATCAAGTGGGGACCGACAGATGAGCTGTGGAGAGCAATGTCATCAACATTCGATTCACGAGCAGAAGCCAGTGTACAGTATGGGTACATTTGCATGTGTATGATTTGTTTATGGGTTCCAGGCACCCCCCTTTGGCAGAAAGCGTTAATGGCGCTTTAACACTTACAGTCAGTACAAACGCTATTGCCTTGGGGTTGCACCCAAGGACATCAGAGGTGTTCAATAACTGTCCTCTGAGCCCAGATATATGAGCATACACGGGGGTGTAAACACATAATTAAACGTACATGTTCAGTGCATCATGGCTCCAAAAAAGGTAGGACAGATGGAAAAAGAAAAGAAGGTGAGATGGCAATTGATGCATATGACTTGAATGGTGAGTACAGTCTTAAATGGTTGTTTCTGGTAGGCTTGGAACAAGTTATACAGCCATTTTATTATGAAACGGTAAAGTAAGTAGTCATTTGGGAGGTCCGGAATAGATTATGTGATTTCCATTATTAATAGTTTTGACTTACAACCAACGTGACTTACAAACAACCCTTAGGAACAAATTAAGTTTGTAAGTCAAGAGTCCACTGTATTATAATTCTAATATATAATATGAATATATACACATAATTAATTTGTTTTGTTAATAGCTGCAAAATACATCCCATTTCCTATCACCAGCTGCCAGGAATCAATACACAGCTAGGCAGCTCTATGAGAACGCTTCCGCTGGGTCTCAGGGCAGGTGAGATCATAGTCACATGGACAAACTCTTCTAGAAAGATCCTTCTCTTCTAACTTATTTCAGCAAAGATTTTTTAGGACAAATTTCTGAAGATAACTCTACATGTAATTAGGTAGCTCGAGCTCGTCTGTGAACAGTGGCAGCGCAGCTCTGATACTGCAATTACCTTTGTAGTGGCTATGTAAAGATATTTTAGGGTTTAGGCGAAATAATGAGCAATAAAAAGAAAAGTACGAAGAGAAAAATGCTTTCAGCGCTGAATAATCTTACTGGAAATACCAGGTGCCTGGCAGTCATCCTGATCATTCATCTGATCACTGACACGGGTCTAGTATGCAGATCCGGCATTGCAGCTTCACTCAATGTATGATGGAACATTGTGTGTTACTCAAAGTATCTGTGAGTCTTATACAGTGAATTTACAGCATGTTTGAGAAGAGTGTGCAGGGCTTGCACTAGGCCTAGAAAAAAATACAAAAATATATACCATACTTAATCTAGAAGGACCCCCACCCCAAATCGGGAAAAACATCTGCCCATAAAGTGAATATCTAGCATAGTAATATAATAATTATTAATATTATATTATATATATTTTTAATGACCAATGCACTCATCCATATTCTATTCATGCCATATATATATTTTTTAAACTGACTTCAAACGTTCCATATGTGCTGCTTCATATTTACAAATGTGTAATTAGAAATAAGGTATTTAAGGTATCTGCCCCCCAGTTTGGGGGTTGGGGATGGTGCTTTATGTCCAGGTCTTTTTGACCCATAGCCCTGGTGTGCAAGTTGAGTACAATTATAAATAAGGTATTTGCCCCCCAGTTTGGGCGTGGGGGATTGTGTTTTTTGTCCAGGTCGTTTTGACCTATAGCCCTGGTGTACAAGTACACAACAATTAGCACAATTAGAAATAAGGTGGGTACTTTGGGTAGGTGTGAATGTAATCATGTGTCAGTCCTTCCATGAATGAGATCAATAAATGTTTTCATTGTGTGATGTGATTGCTGAATATGTATGGGGGGGGCAGTTAAGGTCCTTCCATATGTGGCACATGGCTGACAGATAATAAGATGAAAGGAACCAACACTTTGTCAATGATTTAACAATATACAAATGGCTTACGTTAGGATATGTTGATTTCAGTGTTATGAGCTCCCTGTTTGCTCCTTTATTAGTTTGATGTATTGGTGTCCTGAGTATACCTCATACAGTTGTAGAGTTATCAGAGGTATGTTCAATGAATTCAGTCTCTATAGACTAATCTATTCTAATACTGGACGTATCACCCGCCGCGGCGAGTTGATTTATCATTGAAGATTTGATATTCTGAAGCTCAGCCTGATGCTCCTTCCATGTAACAGTGCACCTGCAATGTACTGAAATAAATGTACAGAACCAGTGTGAGCTCCCAGTATGTCACAGTGTCATATTATAAATACCAGTTGCTATCTATAGGTTGACATTATGTATGTGAATTAGGGGAGATATGTGGTGATTGAATTCTTTATCACGATCTCTGTCTCGGAATCTGTCTCAAGTTATCTGGACAAGCGGACATATTTGTTGGAAGTAAAAATGTGATTACAGTTTTATCTCTCAAAGGATTCGTAATTCAATGAAGCCAATTGTGTGGTTTACACAACTCCCCACAACCACCCTCCATCTGGGGGGCTTCACATACACACAAGCATGGGGGATCAGACGTCTTAAGTTGACTATACACCTTTAGATCTTTCTGTCAGATATCCTTTAGATCTACCAACAACTATGTAGTGCCGGGTCCTCTGCGATTGAACACAGGTAGACTTGATGGTTTAGAAAGTCCCTCGTATTACATGGTTTTGGTAAAACAAAAGGAGATCTAAAGGAAATCTGACAGAGAAATCTGAAGTTGTATGGGGACCCTTAAGCCCCCCATACACATCTAGATTTTCTGTTCAATCAACTTAAAAAGATCAATTTGGGAAATCGGTGATTGATTGTAATGTTTGCCAACTGTAGTAACAGATATTTGATCAACTTTTTTTGGGATCAACTGAAAGTGTAATCAATTTCAATACAATACAAATAAAAATTTACCAGCACGTCCTATTCTTTTTCAATCAATTTATTTCCCAATTTTAATTGTTTTAGGTTGATCTAACCATGTAGGCTGCCATAGATTTTCAATCAATCAACCAAAAAAATTTATTGAATTAGGTTGGTTGGATGAATAATCTAGAAATGTATGTGCCGAATATTACGATCCAAACCGATACCGCCGTCGGGATACATTGGTCTGTTTTAATGGATCCTAATTTTTATCTCAGAGTGTATGGCTAGCATTAGATCAACCTAAAACAATTAAAATTGGTAAAAAAAAAATGATTAAAAAAGGATTGGACGTGCTGGTAAATTTTAATTGGTTGTATTGAAACGGATTACACTTTCAGTCGATCCCAAAAAAGTTGATCAAATATCTGTTACTACAGTTGGCAAACAAACAATCAATCACCGATTTCCCTGACCCCAAATAATTGATCTTTTTAAGTTGATTGAACAGAAAATCTAGACGTGTATGGGGGGCTTAAAGGCTCTTTCACACTACATGCAGTAATTTTTGCTGGTAACGGATGCGCTAGTGGTAATGCTTCAGTGCCCGTTCTAGGCATAAACCCTTTGTTTCTAAATGCGCTGCTCTTGCATCTCCCATACACTTGTACAGCCTGGTTTTTATAAGCTATATTAAGACAACAGCACATCAAAAATGTGCGCAAAAGGTGTTATAAAAAACACACTGAAAACGCAGTACTGTAAAAGCGCACCTGCTTAAAGCGCGATGCAAGGCATAAAGTGTGAATTGAGAAAACATGGGCCAGTGTGTAACACAGGTTTCCTTGCGTTAATGAAAGCGCTGCAGTACTGTACCTCACCGCATCTGCAGCATGGCTAGTGTGAAAGTGCCCTGTGGCACCACATTAGGTATCCCCTAGTCCCTTTTGGGGCATTTGCATAATAGGGATAACATTGGGGCATTTTCAAACACCTCACTGAGCTCCTGCACACTGTGTGAAGGCCGCCCGCACACAGGAGCGGGCAGTCACTTTCTGGGCTACTGATGCATGAAAAGGGCACATGTGAATGCAGCTGAACTCTACCTATATGAACCAACAGAATGTACCCCGTTACCCCGAAAATAAGGCGTCCTCCGAAAATAAGGCACCCTTACATTTCTGCCTCACGCTGAAATATAAGGCATCCCCGAAGATACGGTACAGTAACTCTGGACAGGGGGATAAGAGGGGGCAATCATATGACACAGGAGGATCAGAAGGGGTTACTAAAATGGTAATCCCCCCTCTGAGTCTCCTGTGACATTCTGATTCCCCCCTCTGATCCCCCCTGTGTCATTTTATGTGACCCCCCACCCTGATACCCCAGTGCCGTATTCTTCTTCATGGAAAAATAAGACACAAGGCATCTTTGGGAGCAAAAATAAATATAAGTCACTGTCTTATTTTTGGGGAAATACTGTATCAATGTCATTCTGAATGTGAGAATTCACTAAGGAACCACCAGGATTTGTCGTACAGGATGCACCTTAGCCTGGGTATACACCACGTGTTTTTTTTCCCCTGCGGTCACCACTGCATAGCCCCTACCCTGTATGCCCCTATGTGAAATGATATGCCAGTCTGTACAGCACAGGTAACAGGCATTGGTAAACGGGCATGTGTGCACACCCATTGTTGTCGGGCGCAGTTTGCTAATGGAAAGTATAGTAATGGCTAGAGATGGTCGAATTTTTCGACTTGCTAATTTTGTCAGCTGATTGCAAAGCCCCTGAACATGGTATCATAACCAAAATTGCTGGAGATGTAGAGAAGGGTTTGGGGAACATTTGGGGGGAAAAAAAGTGTTGCTCTAGCACATGTAGTTTTTGCATAAATTAAGTTCAAAAATTAAGTCGAAATTCCGATTTTCGAAATTTAACTTGACTTTGAACTTCATTTGTGGAAAAACTATTTGTATCAGAGACATACTTTCTTTTTTTTGAAGTATACCCCCAACCCTTCTCTACATCTCCAGCAAGTTTGGTGTTGATATCTTGTTGAGGGGCTTTGCAATTAACTCGAAATCATCAAAATGCTCGAAATTTTTTAAATAAATTCGACCATCTCTAGTAATGGCTACAGTGTGCAGCTCCAGAAACTGTGTGTGGGGTTATGGACATAACGGTATAAGGCACCCATGGGGCTCGCCTGTGGTTTGCCCGTTGTTCAGGCTTTCTTTCCTTCAGTTTAGTGAAGTAAACAGCACCTGTACAGCAGGCAAACTGTGAAAGGGTGCCATGGACATGTCACAATGATGTGACCATGACAGTGTAGACCCAGCCTATGACAAATGATATCCCACCCATGTAGATTAGAACTAAAGGGGGAACCACATAAGAGTCACGTCTTAATGGATAGAAAGACATTTGTTCAGTAACTTTCATTCACTCCACCAGTCTGGTACCATTCAGCATAGTCTGGTAGTGGAGGGGCTTCCTCCAGACCCTAAAGCTGGCCATACACCTTCAGATTTCTCTGTCAGATTTCCTTCAGATCAGATCAGATCTACCAACAACCATGTAGTATGGTGTCCTCCCTGATAGAATACATAGTGATTGGAAGGTGTAGAAAGGTCCTCATATTACATGGTTTTGGTAAAACAAAATCTGATCTGAAGGAAATCTGAAGGAAATCTGAAGGTGTATGGCCAGCTTAAGAACCATGGTTATATTACATGGCAACTACAGGGGGAAGCAGACGGGTTTGATGATGATGGAGTGTGTGGAGACTTACAAGCTTTGAATTACAAAAACATTCAGACTATTGATCACAAGTCCCAAAACAGTGTGCACGAGGATGCAATTTTTTTTTCACAATTAAAAATAATTGGAATCCCAATAGTCTTTTACGCAATTTATATATTATTGATTGGTATTTACTAACATGTCAGATCTATTTAGAGAAACCCCGCCCCCCACAAATCTTATTGTTTTCAGATCAGAAACAGGATCGGCCATAAAATTAGCACCTGGCAAATGCCATCTGAACTAGAATAGAAGATAATTATTAAGATATTTCTGGGGGAACGCACTGGAACGGAGTTCCGCCACCTATTTTAAGTCTGGCCCCGAAATAAGGGCACTGGCTGCAGTGCGTCGTGGGTGGCCCGCCAGGGGGCCCCCATGTGTGTTGTTTAGTGGGGGAAGAGTTGGTCATTCAGCACGGGTTACGGGCACGCCATGGGCGGGTGATTTTGTGCCTCCACTCTTCCCCACCCTCGCAATGTGCAGCACGGGAGGGGTGGCACCTTCCCATTGTTTATGGGTGGTGGCCCTATGACGGGGCGTCTCCTCCCCCATACATACTGGAGAGATATTTCTCTTCAGCGTGGACTGGGGGGTGGAGTTCTAGCCGTCCTGAGGGAGGGGAGGCGGCGCGCCTGCCTGTGCTGGCGGGCACACTTGCCCCCTTTCCCCCGATAGGGAGCTATTTATGGAGCAGACACCTGACATAAAGGGGCGGTTTTAGGGGGCAGTCCTAAGGGTGGGTAGGGGCGTGGCCAAGGGAGAGGGGGTGAGTTCCACCACCTTTTCTCTGAGAAAAAAAAGCCCTGATTAGTATCATGACTTACAGTTACTGTACGATATAGTCTTAGGGGTTAACTAGTAAACCACAATTTCAAGGTTCTATCATGCTGGGATTTAAAGATATATGTGTTCAATGTAGGCAAGTTAAATGTTGCATATAGGAGGACTTTAGCTGAAATGTAACTTATAAGTGTTGTAGCTAGAGTGGTGAAACTCGGGGTGTAAGTAGCAGTAGGTGAGCATTACTGACCCTGAAAGTTTCATCATTAATGGTTTTCGTGCTATGAATGTTCAAAGTTACAGTTTCACACAGGTTTTGGTTTTGTTTCTACAGCAGTGGAGAGGGGGAGAGGGTGTGTTCTCTCCTGTGTTTTTTATTGGCTGGGATGATGGAGAAGCATCCTGTAGCCATGGTAAAACTGCTCTTTCGTTCCGATGTCTCTCTGCTTCTGTCAGCCAGCACGCAGCCCAGGGAGCAGACCTACGGCTCCCCTAGATGGTCCCCTGCACCCCCCTGCCAGCCACACCCAGTATATAAGACGACCCCCGCCTTTTGCACACATGTTCCTGTGTTCAAAATTCATCTTATACGCCGGAAAATACGGTACATGGCCATAATGCCCAAAATCTCAAATATTCTAAATTGCGAATATCCGCCTCCATGTTTGTGAAATTTGTGAATTCCCAAATATTCGATATTCAATGAATATATTCCCAATTCAAATATTCAAGCTCAACACTAATTCAGACACGCACACAAATGCAGACAGACAGGCACACACATACAGTATAAGTTAGTAACTTACCAATAAAGTTTCCTATTCCACAGGACCATGAAGCTACAGAGGTGTATTGTCCCTTTCCCAGCCTTCTGATTGGTGTGGGTGCAAAGAGGGGAGGCAGAAGTGTGCACTCAGAAGGAAGGGGGGTGCTGACTGCCCAGACATAGAGAGACTCTCTCCAACAGTGCCCAGGTGGGCAGTATATTCACCCTCTATGACAATTTCCTGGTGATTGGGGGGGGGGGGGGGGGGGGGGGGGGGGGGTTATATACCTATATGTTTGCGTAGACCTCCTCAAGTAAATACACATATAAGATTGAACTGAATAATACACAGCAGTGACTCATGCATAGGCCTTGAGTTAAGGCGATGATGATTATAATTATTCTACCTTCAAATATACACAACACAACAGTAAACAAAAACAATGTCTGTATATTCACAAGGCCCTTTCTAGAATATTTCTACATATTTTCCAACAGGCAATAAACCTTTCAAATATCTTAAAAGTAAACTTGTCAGGATTGCAGAGTTTAGGTAAAAGTTTGTTTTTGGTTTAGGTCAGAGCGTGCCTTCAATGGGTGGGGAGAAATCCTCTGGTACCAGAATTCTCTAGGATGCGAATGTAAGAAATGTGCAGTGAGTGTACAGACATGGCACTTGTCAGAGAAGAGGTGTTGTATTATACTCGATTATAAGCCTTACTAAGTATAGACCCACCTTCAACTATTACCTAGATAAAAATTTATGAAATCGTAGAGACTTGATTTACAGACAAAGGGGCTCTTACAGCACGGGTAGATGACTGAACCTAGATTCTATGCCTTTTCGAAGTTAAACATAATTTTAGTAAAGATATTAAAGCGGACCTATCACCCGCTTTTGCACTTGTGTGTGATTGGCACTAGAAATACCTAAAATAGAGCAGAACATAAAATATACCCTGAAAAACTAACCTGTAATGAATAAATCCCAAATGTCCCTAGTAGCTACATGGTGGGGAGCAAATCCAACATCTCTCAGAGCAGTGACAGCCGGGAAAATACATGATCCTTTTCTCTATACAAAAAAAACACACAACCACGTTTTGCCCATTGAAAATCCTTGCATTCCCCCCAGCATCAGCATACTGGCCCATGCACAGAATCGTCAAGGGAATTCAGCGGACAGGTCAGTTTGTTTAAAGTTATCTTGGAGTTTAATAAGATGAGAAACTCACCGCCAGATTACTCAGGCAGAATGCCCAGGTGGTTAATAAATGGAGTCAGTAGGGCTGTTAATGACCCCAACACTTGACCCTATACCCGCTGATCTTCTTAAGACCCATTCTACCACCCTCGCCCCAGCAC
>CM070043.1:43923460-43941014 GCA_036250615.1 Ptychadena robeensis | reverse complement strand
CCCCCCCCCCCCCCCTCCGCTCCCCCCAGTTTGGGAACCACTGAGCTAAAACAAGGTAGAAATGCATGGAGAAAACTATTTGGATGTATTTGTGATACAGTGTGAACATTAGGACGAGACATGTTAAAGTTTTAATTACAGGTAATAAATCGAATCGCTTTCTTAATGAGAAGCCGACACAGTTTGCTGATAATTTCGCAGTTTCCTCCTCTATTGTCTGATCATGTGATTGCTGTATTACTGTGGAACTTGCTGTGCGCCATCACACTCCTGGACATATGTGCGAGACTGAGTATACAGCTGTATATACCACAGGAAGGGAAGAGTGAGTCATCCCTGCGTTAATATCTGCCCCCCTCTCCTAGAAATCACTTCCCCTCCTCCTGTCACTACTGATCTAGTTTAAATTCGGTGTGCTCATAAAACGCAAATTCTGCTCCGGAAAAACGACCGTACGGCGCAGCGTCCCCAAACTCATTGGAAGTAATTAGAGTTTACCAGAGGAAATAGAAAGAACATGGAAGGGACATATCAATAACTGTTCGATCTTCCCTTTAAATGGGTTAAATGTTCAAGGAATGATCGCACAGTGTAAATATTTCCCCTATGCATGTACATCCTGCCAATAATTGGTTTATTCATAGGTTTGACCCCAAATGTTGTGTTTCCGACTGTGAGGCTGCGAGTGTGAAATGAGCTTACGCGTGACCCTTCCTCCACCCCACAGACAAAACCCACCGGAGTGGGTGTCAGAATGACTTGTGCACAGTCTACCTGGTGGCATTGGGAGAGTTGCAGCCTCCTGCTGTGTACACGTCTCCATGGAAAGGCTGCTCAATCGTACAGCACCTAACCCGCGTCGTCGTATCAGCTGCTCCTTCCTGCAACGTTGGAAAGCTGCTGTCCATCAGGAAAAGTAATTAGTGGCTTTTATTATGTATGGAAGCGGCAGCCTATCGCTGACTCCTCATGGTGAACAGCTTCTGTAATGCACTTGTGTCTGTGCCTTCCGTCTGGTGCTGTCCACACGGCTCTTGCTGCTTTTCAGGGATTTGCCCGTTTTACTTCCAAGAAAGAAAGGGAAGAGGAGAAGCTCATCATCATCCGTACGTACCTCAGGCGTCAGAGTGGGGAACCTTAAAGAATGTGGGAAAAGTTGAAGAGGAAATCTGACAATGACATCAATTCATTCTCTCCTTACAACCAATTCCTTGCTAGGACTCCACATCTTATCCACGCCGTATTAAGTTGGTAAGCCGCAAGTAAGGAGGATCAGGCGCATTCCAGGAGCATTATGCGGGTGATTACATTTTAATGTGTCCCCAACCTGATTATGATGGGTCACTGATTATCTCTTTACACCTGGATTTCCCTTATCGAAGACAATGGAGCTAACGGCAGGAAAACCTCTCTTTTTTTACGCAAAGACAATTAACGATACCCTCGATCGGGAGGAGAATGTGCAACTACAAGGAGTGGGATGCTGAGAAAGAAGAAAAGAGAGTGAATGTGCAGGAGCCATTGTGACAAGTCGCTGCTTACCTGCAACGTCGGCTGCCGGCAACGAGACAAATGAATGGCAATCTGCATCCTATAGAGTAAGTTTGATTTTCATACTTTTGTTATGTCGCTTGGGCTGAAAAGAACAGTATTAAAGCGATTTATACGTAAAGATAACTTGAATGATAAATTGCTTCCGGCTTATTGGATTTGGCTGCACAGACTCCCTAAACAGTAAGCACTCTGTGGTGTTGTATACAAAAACTTGGTACAGGGACCCCCCCCCTCGAGAGCGCTTATTACTTTATTTCTACTTGCTGGTTGTGATTTGAATAATGTTATTGTGTTTATTGATTGAGCTGATGTCTGCGTTATCCCGACTGACGATTATACTATGTTTGTCATGTTAGCAAACAACGGAGGGGATTGAATGCTGTGTAAGGATGGCTTGTCCTAGAAAACAATGAAGAGGTGTCTGGTGTATTGAATACCCAAATCGAGTTTTATAAAGCTAGAATCACACGATGAGGCAAAGGCAATGAGATTATTGTAAAAGTAGAAAATGAGTAAAGCTTCCATACACTGTAAAATCTCACCATACAATTTCTGTACAATCAACATTTCTTCTACCAAAACAATGTAATATGAGGAGTTTTCTAACCTTCCAATTACTATGTATTCTATCAGGGAGGACCCGGAACTACATAGCAGTAATATATACCTTCCAATCACTATGGATTCTATCAGGGAGGACCCAACACTACATAGCAGTGATATATACCTTCCAATCACTATGTATTCTATCAGGGAGGACCCGGCACTACATAGCAGTGATATATACCTTCCAATCACTATGCATTCTATCAGGGAGGACCCGGCACTACATAGCAGTAATATATACCTTCCAATCACTATGTATTCTATCAGGGAGGACACAACACTACATAGCAGTGATATATACCTTCCAATCACTATGTATTCTATCAGGGAGAACCCAGCACTACATAGCAAAGATATATACCTTCCAATGACTATGTATTCTATCAGAGAGGACCCAGCACTACAAAGCAGTGATATAAACCTTTCAATGACTATGTATTTTATCAGAGAGGACCCGTCACAAAATAGGTGTTGGTAGATCTAATGGAAATTGTATGAAGTGATCTAAAGGTGTATGGGGGGATTTAAGCTGGCCATACAACTTGAGATCTCTCTGTCAGATATCCTTTAGATCTACCAACAACTATGTAGTGCCAGGTCCTCTGCGATTGAACACAGGTAGACTTGATTGTTTAGAAAGACCCTCATATTACATGGTTTTGGTAAAACAAAAGGAGATCTAAAGGAAATCTGACAGAGAAATCTAAAGGTGTATGGGGGGGGGTGTTAGACTCCAGTGTTAGAGAGAAAGCAATGGGGGCAGTCTAAAGCCCCCATACACCTTACAATGTTACCATAAAATTTCTGTACAATCAACATTTCTTCTACCAAAACCATGTAATATGAGGACCTGTCTAAACCTTCCAATCACTATGTATTCTATCAGGGAGGACCAGACACTACATAGCAGTGATATTTACCTTCGAATCACTATGTATTCTATCAGGGAGGACCCAGCACTACATAACAGTGATATATACCTTCCACTCACTATGTATTTTATCAGGGAGGACCCAGCACTACATAGCAGTGATATATATCTTCCAATCACTATGTATTCTATCAGGGAGGACCCAGAACTACATAGCAGTGATATATACCTTCCACTCACTATGTATTCTATCAGGGAGGGCTCAGCACTACATAGCAGTGATATATATCTTCCAATCACTATGTATTCTATCAGGGGGGACCCAGCACTACATAGCAGTGATATATACCTTCGAATCACTATTCATTCTATCAGGGAGGTCCCGGCACTACAAAGTTGTTGGTAGATCTAAAGGAAATTGTATGGAGTGATCTAAAGGTGTATGGGGGGGGCTTTAAAATAAAACACTTAGTAGTGATGTATTGTGTTAAATGCAATTATGGAGAGGGAACACACAGACAGGGAGCTGGTGAGCAGTGTGCTTTACTCCAGGTTTTATGTTTTTGTCGTGATAACCAAAGACCTTCCTTCCCCTGTTTAAAATTTTAATGAAGATGTTAAAAGCATCCAAGCAGTGGCTGCCAGCTCTCGAGCGATGCCATTCATACAGATGTGTGACACTGCACCCAGGCAAATGCTTAGAAGATGACCCCAGAGGAATATCCCGGGGGAACCTGCGTGTGACTTTACAATCATCCAAAATCTAGCAGCTCCATGTGTATATTCTCTGTGAACTTAAACATAAGGAATGAATCCAGCTCCCCCCCCCCCCCCCCCCCCCCCCCCGATGAGTAGCATTATAATATCATGATCATTGATTGTCTTGCTGCTGGATAATTTCATGCATCCAAATTGTTAGGAAAACATACAATATTGATCTGGAGAGACACACCAATCACTGGTATTAACTATATATAATGAATGAAAATTGTTACCCAATTGTTACCCAGTGGTGTATAAATAAACGCTGATTTAATATTGACCGATCTGTTGCATCAATCAAAAAAGTAGATGGAAGTATTGTTAGAATATCATCACATAGACTGATGCACTCTGGGGTGATGCCGAGACACAGAAGGGATGTCAGTGCTGACAGCTTGCTACCATGATTCTGTGAATATTGTTACCCAGCGGTGTATAAATACACACTGATCTTTTAATTAAAAAAAATAATATTGACCAATTAGGTCAATCATAAAAGTAGATGGAAGAATATCATCACCTAGATGTCACTGCAGCTTGCTACCATGGACAGTTTTGGTGTGATGTGCCTTGATGTTCTGATATTTCTTTCTACAAGATCAAATAGGTCAATGGTTTTTAATATAGGTCAATGAAGATGTCTGTGCTTCTGGTATTAAAGGGGGAGATGCTGGGATGTGATTTGTGAATTGTTTTTAAAGCGAGAGTCAAGTTCCCAGCGAGTGGAAATTGTACTTACTTGCATTAGGCAATTAACTATAAGGATCAGTGCATGCAACCGGCACTGGGATTCTAAAGGTTATGTTACAATAGCGCATGGCATTTCCATTGTGGGTTTCCGGATTCTCCAGGAATAGACTATTTGCATTATGGAGAGGCCTGGTGTCTAATGTATATCACTGAGATAAGACTTAGAGGCTTTACACGTGACCATCGATGGCCAATTCAAGCGCTGACATCATGCTGTGTGCTAACGATCCTGCCCGAAGATAGGCCATGTGGTAAATCCTGGTCGATTGCATTCCTGGTCCCTATCCAAAGCAACGGATGGGAATCGAGCACCTAAAGTGGTGCACATCGATTTCTATCCAATCGATGAACGCTTGAGCACAGTGTGGTGAATTATGGGTAGCTTTAGGCCCCCTATACACCTTTAGATCATTCCATACAATTTTCTACCAACACCTATATAGTGCCGGGTCCTCCCTGATAGAATAAACAGTGATTGTCAGGTATATATCACTGCTATGTAGTGCCGGGTCCTCCCTGATAGAATACATAGTGATTGGAAGGTATAGATCACTGCTATGTAGTGCTGGGTCCTCCCTGATAGAACACATAGTGATTGGAAGGTATATATCACTGCTATGTAGTGCCGGGTCCTCCCTGATAGAACACATTGTGATTGGAAGGTATATATCACTGCTATGTAGTGCCAGGCCCTCCCTAATAGGATACATAGTGAGTGGAAGGTATGTATCACTGCTATGCAGTGCCGAATCCTCCCTGATAGAATGCATAGTGATTGGAAGGTATAGATCACTGCTATGTAGTGCCGGGTCCTCCCTGATCGAATACATAGTGATTGGAAGGTATATATCACTGCTATGTAGTGGTGGGTCCTCCCTGATAGAATACATAGTGATTGGAAGGTATATATCACTGCTATGTAGTGCTGGGTCCTCCCTGATAGAATACATAGTGATTGAAAGGTATATATCACTACTATATAGTGCCGGGTCCTCCCTGATAGAATACATGGTGATTGAAAGGTTTAGAAAGGTACTCATATTACATTGTAATGCTGGGCATACGTGGGTAGATTCCCATCAGAACGTCACCCACATCCAAAGTTACTGAAGTCGAACAGGGTTTTACAACATGTAAGAACCCTGTTCGTCCGAGCTTTTTCGAGCGGGATCAATGGAAGGCTGGATGGCTCAAATTTTGTAATAGATTTAAGCACAATTGAGCGCTGTGAACGCATGGTGCTCGAATCTATTAAAAAATCGAGCTGTTTATACCCAGCTTAAGGTGAATTGGGACCTTTATAATGCAAGGCTCCAGTGGGCATTGAAAGTTGGGTGATGGTATACATCTGCAACATCAGTTGCACTGAACAACAAACTATACAAACCTGTAAAAGAACCGAACCGACTAATAAACCCAAACCAAATCTATTGTGGTAATACAGATAAACCGGCGCAATAAATAATAATTAAATTTCAGTTCATTGACATATCCCTTCCCTCGCTGAGGACTATTTACACTACACCATTTATTAATCAATGTCAAACAGTAAAGGAGAGACTCTATGCATTGAACCCGCCGCGTGATGCTCGTCTTTTTAGACAACAGGTTAATCATTTACCTGTCAATCTCCCCTGTCAGCGTGGTAGGAGTTAATAAGCATCTTCGTGGATAGTCACAGTAAAGTGTCTATGAACTGCGTGTTTTTCTAACGTCTAAAATAGATTCTTTTCCCCGCATTGCCTGTTTCCCAGGGAAGAGATTGATTCCGGCTCCTGATAACATGTTTAGAAATTAAATGATTCCATCCTGATTAGCTGCGTTTTGTATGGCAGCAGATGGCTGGATGAATGCTGTGAAGTCCACTTCACAGATTTCTGAGGTCCCTTGCCCTTTTCCTGCTTTATGGATAAATGTCTGGAATAGGGAAAATGAAAGGTCAGAAACATGAAAGGCCGAAAAAAAGTCAATGAAAGGTGATGATGGTATCTTGGAAAATGGAGGAGGATGTTGTGCCCATTCAACACTTTGTTCTTGTATTGATGATTACATAGGACCCTCCTGACTGTGATTCCATAATATACAGTGAGGAACTATTTGAACACCCTGTGATTTTGCAAGATCTACCACTTAGAAATCATGGAGGGGTTTGAAATTCACATTGCAGCTCTTTGGTCGCCCATGGTAGTAGTTGGAGCCTGACTGACTGTAGGGTGGACAGGTGTCTTTAACCTCTTGGGCATTTTTAAAAAGCCATGGGCACATTAATGCCTGGCATACACATGCCGATAAGCGGCCGATTTTTCACCTGACCGACGGGCGTGCGCACTCGCACCGTCGGTCAACGGAAAAATCGGCCGCTTATCGGCATGTGCCCACATGGGGCGACAGATCCCTGTCGCCCTACAGCTCGGCCGGCCAGAGAACGGACATGTCCGATAATCTCTGGCCGATGGAAGCCAATGCCTTTAACTTCAATGAAGACCGGCGTCTTCATTGAAGCTAATGGCCGGCACACAAAGTGTGCCGGCCGACTAGTGAAGCCCCATAATGCATCAGGATGCAAACATGATGACGTCATCACATTTGCATTCCGGAGCTCATCTGAGCTGGTCTGTCTGCAACTGTCGGGGTGTGTATGGCAGGCATTGGTGCCTCTGAGATCTTCCGCCCTCTGGGAGGACCCGAGGCGACTCCTGCTCAATGGCGTTGCCTACCCCGCGCCCCTCCGGCGTCATATGTGACATAATGGGGGCGGGCACTAAAGCATTGGCCGGCATGCCGATGCTCAGAAAGGCCGAGGTGAGTTTTAGTTATCTCAGGGTGAGTTTTAGTCAGCTGAGAAACTCACCCCGAGATAACTGGGTGTCAGGGCAGAACGCCCATGAGCTCAGACAGGTGCTACCAATTTAGATTAGTGGCAGCAATATGGCTCCACCTTGGACTGCATAGGACTGGAACCTACAGCCATATGTAACAGTCGGTGACAACTGGGAGCCGTTACAAACTTGTTTAATCTCTGCGTTACCTCTCAACATTTTGCTGCTGGGAGAAACCAATAACCTTAAGAATCTTTAGGATATGACACATTTCTGAGCGTGCCGGAAGCCTGGTTCCAATCTAAACCATTAAGAACAAGGACAGAGGTGCACAACCTAGTACAACAAGTGGTTAAATAATGTGGAACTGAATAAAATTAAACAAATAAAATAAAACAAAATGAAACAAAACAACAGACAAGATACTCACATTAAAAGAGGTTTACAAGGATTGATCTCACTTCCTGGTTGGGGATGAGATCACTTCCTGCTTACAGATGCTGGGGGGCTCAACAGAAACAATGGGACGCGTTTCGAGCGGAGGCTCTTTTTCAACCACAAGGGGGAAGCGGTGCAAAGAGTGTCTATATATATATTTACACACACCAATCTAAACCATACCTGTTAACCCTCCCATTTTGTCCGAAAAAGTCACGTTTTTATATGGCTTTCGTGGCCAAATCCAGATCAGATCAGGCTACTTTGGGAGGGAGGGGGCATTACTCTCTAAATATCCACCTCGCCTGTGCAGATGATGTGCGGGGTGGGACATAACTAGGGAGAGTAACGCCCTCGCCCTCCTAAGTTAGGCAGGAACATAATTGGAGGGAAAGGAATTTAATCTCCAGATACCGGAAGTGACTTAAATGACGTCACTTCCTGTATCTGGAATGCGGAAGAGTCTGGCTGAAAACCAGAAGTGGTGTCACATCCCTTATTCCGGGCGAAATTGACAGCTCTGATCTAAATTCTGTGGTTTCGTCCTGTGGACTTTAGGTCAGTATTGTGTGCTGCAGTTATGTAAAGTAATCAGTGAACAAAATGGAACAATTGAACTGAAAAAGTCAAATGCAGAAAATCCCTAAGGAGAAAGAAGTTTGGCATGGGTAGATTTTTCTTTCATTCTTAGGTTTCCTTAACATAAGAAAATAAACCAAATGCGCTGATAACCAGGTGATTGATATATTGAGACTCTCGGGTATGAGGGTCAATGTCACATGGCTGCCAAGCTCTATTACAAACTGTAGACAGTTGATGGTTCCTGGTTTAAGAACCAGTAAAGTGAAAGGCATGGTGCACAATCAATAGACATCTTCCATCTGCTTTCCCAACTAGAAACAATCAGCATCCCAGATTAGATATTACCCGTCTCTCATTACTATAGACAGCAGGGTGAAGAGACTGTCTACGCTCGCACTCATTTTATCAGCCAGCATTTGTCTTCGCTCATGAAGAAGGAAGCGTCCTAATAGCTTGCTAGAATTGCACAGGAACAATTGCATTTGATTCTGAAAGAACTTTCAGTAAGGGTTTAGCTACTTTTCTTAAGTCTAAAGGCGTTCACAGAAAAAAATATGTGGTTTATAGAATATTTTTTTCCGTGTCCGCACTGCACCGCGGCTAATCCGCAGCTCAAATGCGTGCACCTGCCGGCCGCGTCCATTGAAATCAACAGTCTGACTGTAAATAGACAAGAAAAAAATGCCCACACAAAAAGGTCCTCGGTTAGAGGGCGAGACCCCAGGTCCTCGGTTAAGGGTCTCGCCCTCTAACCGAGGACCTTTTTGTGTGGTCTCTTTATACGAACTGCGACCAATCCATTGGGTTAAACGAGATTGTGATACCTGGCATAGGCTACTAACTGCTTATTTGTCATCGGATTGCCATATCCATATGTGATGACTATAAACTCTTGTCTGTACCTTGACATGTTTTTTTATCTACTTTATTATACTTATTAAAATTTTACCTATTGTAGGTTTGATACCTTGCTCACTGTTGAAGCCTTTAAAGTCCCCTAGCCCTTGTGACCTCTCACAGGGGAAATTTTGTGTTTTGTATTGTTGATTAAATATTTTGGGATGCCGGCTTTGAAACCTACACACTGAGGAAATCCTCTCTTATTTGGCAATTATAATATATCAATAGAGTGAACCCTTGACCTATGAACTTAACCTCCTGGGCGTTATGGGCTTTAAAAAAATGGCATGAAAAGCCATTTCCTGGGCAATCACAGCTTTCCGCGGGTGTATCAGGTGCACCCAATGCCCTGGGTTCGTGAACGAATGAACTGGGTTCGTAGCAAACGGTTGGGAGGTTAATTTGTTCTAAAGGTTGGTTGTAAGTCAATGTGCTGAGCCTACCAGAAACAACAATGTGTGCCATGTCTTTCAGGATGAGAGGATGGAATGGAAGGTGGGTATTGTTGGCGAAGGATGGTCCCCTTCCATAGGGACATCAGGAATCCGGCTCTCTCGGGTGTCCTTTCTCTCCTTGGAAGAATCCGTAGACTTTTGTAGATTGGTGAGATGGTCCATTATGACATGCTGGACTTATTAGTGAGATCTGTCATATGGTCAACACACAATTTCCTTGAGTTCTTCAGAGTGGGAGAAAGCCGAAATTACTATCGGACAGTCTAAAGTATAGGGTGCATCCTATACATCAGCACGTCTTATAGTCCGACAAAACTCCTTAGTTCTTAAACATGCGTATCTGGGCTTTAGAGTGCAGCTTACAATGGCTTCTCTGACATCTCTGGGATTTGTTTACAGCCACACTAGCGGAAACACATTCTGGGCTTGGTTGTAATTGTAGTTGTAAGACTTTGGTTTAGTAGTCAAGACTTTGGTAGTGTACCGGTGTGTTATACCTAATAATTTTGGTTGTAACTCAAGTTGTTCTTAAGTCAAGCCGGTTATAACACAAGGTATTGCCATTTTATGGTAACCAGTCCATTCAACCCTGTATACATATCATCTATGCACTGCTCTGTTACTCCTAAAGCTGGGCATAGACGTTTTGAAAATACTGCACATGTCCCAGATCGACCCGCGGTTGGTGGTGCTGAGAATTGGCAAAATTTGCCGCAAATCTAAATGTCTATGCCCAGCTTAAGTCATTCAAATATAAAACAAAAAAAAACACCTCTGGTTTTCAATCCACTTCATTACAATATGACGAGACTGTAGGAAGGAAGACGACATAGTGGGATCATAGCAAAGTGCTTCAGGTCCAATATGATTCACTTCCCGGGGGTGAAGCTGAATCCCATAATATACATTGTTCTGTCGTATCACACCAGGCTAAAGCAGTGACATCTGAAATCAGATTTAACATTTATCCCCCCGAGGTGCTATTATTTGCAGTAGGTGTTCCACTGACATCTCTGCGCCTGGCTTTCTTCCCTGGCATGCTGATGGCTTCGCATTATGAGAACACGGACCAGAAGCAAGTCACAAGTTCCTCTCTCCGGCTGTCACATGTCGTTTCACTAGTTTGTGGTGAAAGCTGTTGATGTCTATGCGGAAATTAAACTCAACAAACCCGTATCGCACTGACAGCTTGTTACGTTTGTGCAGTTAAATGACTGGCAGTTATTGTGTGTGATTACTACATAAAGTCAAATAGCAGTATCAATAGTAGAAGATTCCATATCTCACCTGACTTTACATCTCTAATATTACCCGAGTTACATCAACAGCTTGTGAAATGGTGGAGTTGAACCCAAACGGAAAAAATACATTTGAGAACAAGAGAACGACCTTGTGGAGAAAAATCTCCACTGGGCAAGCTGTGTATTTAAGCAGCAGGCTCTCTGCAGTAGTCCCACCTCAGAGTTTAGGGCTTGTTTACAATTAAAAACTGCCTGGCAAATGAGCAATTAGCACAACTGACCTGCGAATGTGGCGTCCACCGACTTTCGTCTGATAGACATGTCACAGGGTCGTTATCTAAACGACCTCCGAGCGCCTGCACAAGTTAAATGTCGCACACAAACAGGATCGCCTGGTCGTTTTGCAGTCCGCAGCAGCTGAGGAAATGACCAAGTAAAGCAGGGAACACACGTGTAGATATGGGCCAGATCAATGGCCGTTTCGAGCGCTGTGCAAGCTCACGGCCATCTATCTGGCCCATATAATTTGTGCCCATCGCTGTTTTCGAGATATCGGACATGACCGTAAACCATGGTCAATGTCCACTGCTTTGCATGGAGACCGCAGGGTTATTAGAGATTAGAGATATATTATATATACAATTGCCTTCAGATGACCCCAAATATAAAAGTCTAAGGGGGTCAGATCGGGAGACCTTGGGGGCCATTCAAATGGCCCACGACGACCATCCCACTTTCCAGGAAACTGTTCATCTAGGAATGCTCGGACCTGACACCCATAATGTGGTGCTACCATCTTGCTGGAACAACTCAGGGAATGTGCCACCTTCAGCGCATAAAGAGGGAAACACATCATCATGGAGCACTTTCAAGATCTCCCGATCTGACCCCGTAAGACTTTTACCTTTGGGGTCATCTGAAGGCAATTGTCTATACTGTGAAGATACGAGATGTGCAGGACCTGAAACTACGGATACTGGAAGCCTGTGCCAGCATTTCTCTAGGTGTTGCTATCAGTGTGTAAAGAGTGGGAGAAGAGGGTTGCATTGACAATCCAACACAATGGGCAGCACATTGAACACATTTTATAAGTGGACAGAAACTTGTAAATAACTCATGAAAGAATAAAGTAACGTTAAAACCAATCACACCATTGTTTTTCTTGTGAAATTCTCAAAAAGTATGATGTGTCACATGACCCTCTTCCTATTGAAAAAACAAAAGTTGGATTCAAAATGTCCAGCTTCAAAATGGCCGCCATGGTCACCACCCATCTCGAAATGTTTCCCCCCCTCACATATACTAATGTGCCACAAACAGGAAGTTAATATCACCAACCATTCCCATTTTATTAAGGTGTATCCATATAAATGGCCCACCCTGTATATACACAGACAAGACTACACTACAAGACTAAAAAGGCTGGATATGGCCCACCCTGTATATATAAACATACACACAACTAACTAAGTTAGACCTGCTTTAAGTACTACAGGTGGTCAACGCCAACTTCAATATCGCTGCAGGTATAAAATTTGTTAAGACTGCATCACACGACCAGCACGACTCATTACTATATGTATTTATGGACATTCTAAAAATAAAGAATGTAAGTGCTATACACAGAGATGAATGGTTGTTTTGGAAGGATTGGGGTGTTTTTTTTCGGGGCACATAATTGCAGAACGTCTGGTACAGAGACAACTCTGATGTTATTTATATTATGTGCGGCTGGAGCACCATCGCGGGGTACCAGGAGAAGGACGGTTGCTCAGCAGCAGTGTTGTGGGATTAATCTTTACCAGGCCACTGATGCTCTACCTCGAGTTTGCATATATGAATAGCTCTGTGTTTGTGTTGGTTTCCACTATCCGCTCTTCCCAACCTCCATCTAGAAAACAGGGATTTTTAAAGACAAAACACCGACATTTTAGTTTGTTTATAGATCTACGTGTAGAAGGCAAAGTTTCATGATGATGCTGATCAGTGTATGTACCTTGGTTTCTATGGGTAGATAGTAATTATTTATCCTCATGGGGCATATTTAATTAGTATATGTATATATACCGGTATATATATAGGTTGTTTTGTTTGTTTCTGCTGTGTAGTACTACACAATGATAAGGTAACATTTGTTTTCCACAATGCGTTTATTAGTATTATTAGTGATTCATCATGATAGGTAGATGAGGGTTATAACATGGAACCCTAATTCTGGAAATCAGTATGTGTTATGGTCACATAAAATTTGTAAGTTCCGCCACACAACTAAAGGCCCCCATACACATCGATTCCGGGCGCGTGCACGCGAAACGATCGTGCCGGAATCGCGTGCAGCCCACCTTGTCCGATCGATCAGGTCCGATCGTTCGGGGGCCCAGAATTGGATCCGACAGAGAACCAACATGTTGGTCTTTTTGATCCGATTCTGCACACATCAGGGGGAGTTGCCATTTGGGAGGTGGACAATCGGACACGGAATCGTCCCGGAATCCGTTGGACAAGGTGGTATGCAGCGATCGGATACTCTTAATTGGCCGATTGATCGGAGCTCCGATTCCCGCTGAGATCGCCGGAATCGATCGGCCATGGAATCCGACACGTGTATGGCTAGCTTAACACGATGTAGTCATTGAACCTAGAGATGGTCAAATGGTTTTTTTTTTTATTTTAGCATTTCGACAGTTTCGAGTTAATTGCAAAGACCCTGAGAATGGTATCATCACCAAATTTGCAGGACATATAGAGAAGCCCCTGAATATAGTATCATCACTAAAACTACTGGAGATGTAGAGATGGGTTGTGGGAACATTGGAAAAAAAAAAGTTTTGCTCTAACACAAATAGTTTTGAATAAATAAAGTTTATAAAGTCAAGTCCAAATTTTAAAAGTCAAAATTTCAACTTTGAACTTAATTTATGCAAAAACTACATGTGCTAGAGCAAAACTTTTTTTTTTTTCCAATGTTCCCACAATCCTTCTCTACATCTCCAGCAGTTTTGGTGATGATACTATATTCAGTGGCTTTGCAATCAGCTCACAAATTCAGCTAGTCGAAAAATTTGACCATCTCTAATTAAATACGATTACCTGGGGATCATTTGGGGAATCGATCCCTGGTCAATACTTTGGAGGGGGACCCTTGGCCCCCATCCAAAGTAAGGGTGATTGAACAGGGATTTACCAACATGTCAGATCCCTGTTGGATTGACATTTCATTTGAGCGGGATCAAGCCCTGCTGAACAAAGGCAAGACGATCGATTATTTTGAAATCAAACAAGAAAACAAGCAGTGTATGGCGACATTTAATGTCTTTTCGCGATCGCATAAGGATGGATCACCAGCTGGAAAGATATAACATAATAGAAAAAAAAAGCAATAGAAAAAAAGAAGGCAATCCAGAGCAAATAAATGCACTGAACTTGTGCAGGGTGCAAGGTTTCATGACACCACTGGGGGGAGGAGGTTATTATTTTACCTACTGACAATGGGGGGGGGGGGGTGTTTTATAGTACCTATTGAAGACAGTGAGGCAGCAGACAGCCATGTTGATATATGCCCCATTATAACCTTTGAAAAACCCAGCCATCACTGAAGTGTATGCATGTAGACCAGAAGTATCTGCTATGACACAGCAAAGGTCAGCAGCATTGACAGGCTCAGATACTGTATTTCTTTGCTCTATAAAATGCACCCCCCCCCCCCCAAAAAACTGGTGGAAAATGTCTGTGAGTCTTACAGAGCAAAAGCCCAGACAGTATACGTCTATATTCATGTAGAAATTTGATCTATATAATCACTCCCTGCTCTCCCCCCTCCCTTCTCCTAGGTGCTGTCTATCAACATTTAGGAGGAGGGATTAGGGTGTGACATAGAGCTGAGAGATACTGGTGGCAGCTGTCAGCAGACACAATGTGTCTCTTTCTAATCACTCCCTGCTTTCCCCTCCCCCTTCTCCTAGGTGCTGTCAATCAACATTTAGGAGGATGGAGAGCAGGGAGTGATCAGGGTGAGACGCAGAGCTGAGAGACACTGGCGGCAGCTGTCAGCAGACACAACCTGTCTCTCTCTCTATAATCACCCTCTGCTTTCCTCCCTCCCTTCTCCTAGGTGCCATCTATCAACATTTAGGAGGGAGAGCAGGGAGTGTTCAGGGTGAGACACACTGGCAGCAGCTGTCAGAAGACACAACGTGTCTCTCTCTATAATCACTCCCTGGTGTTTGCTCTCCCTTCTCATAGGTGCCATCTATTAACATTTAGGAGGAGGGAGAGCAGGGAGTGATCAGGGTGAGACACAGAGCTGAGACACACTGGTGGCAGCTGTCAGCAGACACAACGTGTCTCTCTCTCTAATCACTCCCTGCTCTCCCCTCTCCCTTCTCCTAGGTGCTGTCTATCAACATTTAGGAGAAGGGATTAGGGAGTGACATAGACCAACACTGGGTGGAGCTGTCAGCAGCACGTGTCCTCTCTCTCTAATCACTCCCTGCTCTCCCCCCTCCCT
Source organism: Ptychadena robeensis (assembly GCA_036250615.1). Lineage (NCBI taxonomy): Eukaryota > Metazoa > Chordata > Amphibia > Anura > Ptychadenidae > Ptychadena > Ptychadena robeensis. The sequence goes on along the minus strand of CM070043.1, from coordinate 43,925,529 downwards.
CCCCCCCTTCCTTCTTTCTCCTAGGTGCTTGTCCTATCAACATTTTAGGAGTAAGGTGATTAGGGGAGTTGACTATAGACCTGATATGACACTGGTGGCATGCTGTCAGGCAGACACGTGTTCCTCTCTCTCTAATTGACTTCCCTGCTCTCCCCCCCTGTCCTTCTCCTAGTGCTGTCTACTTCAACATTTCTGGCGCCGTTCTTCTTCCGATTCGGGGTGCCCTCAGAGCTGAGAGACCTCTGGTTGGCCGCTGTCAGCAGACACGCTGTCTGCTCTCTCTATCACTCCCTGCTCTCCTCGCCCCTTCCCTCCTCCTAGGTGTGCTGTCTATAAACATTTAGGCGAGAGGGTTGAGATGCTAACCTAGCGCTGAGAGCCACTGGTTGGCAGCTGTCATCATACGACACGTGTTCTCTCCTCTCTAATCACTCCCTGCTCTCCCCCTCCCTACTCCTAGGTGCTGTCTATCAACATTTAGGAGAAGGGAGAGCAGCGAGTGATTAGAACAGAGGAGAAAAGACACAATCATATAAACATACTGTCTTATTGTAGTCTTAAGGCTGCCATACACATCCCGAGTAGGTCAGACAGACCTACTCCGATATGCACCGGAATGCAAACGTGATGACGTCATCATGTTTGCACCCCGTTGCATTATGGGGCCCCTTCAGTCGGCCGGCACTCTTTGTGTTCCGGCCATTAGCTTCAATGAAGACGCTGGTCTTCATTGAAGCTAATGGCATCGGCTTCCATCGGCCAGAGATTATCGGACATGTCCGTTCTCTGGCCGGCCGAGCTGTGGGGCGACAGATCATGTGGGAACATGCCGATTAGCGGCCGATTTTTCCACTGACCGACAGCGAGCGCGCACGCACGTCGGTCAGGTGAAAAATCGGCCGCTTATCGGCATGTGTATGCCAGGCATTATTGTTCAGGAAATACAGATACACAAATGCCTTTATGTGTTCCCTTTACTCCTTGAACAAGTATCATTTTCCATATCACATATTAATGACAACATCTCTTTCAGGTTGATAACATAATTTTTTTTACATTTTCCATAGCTAAAACTTTTCAAAAGTAAATAAACATAAAAGAAGCGCTAAATATTTGTGATAGGAAAGATTAGAAGCTTTACTATATGAAATCTATTTTCAGCCGCGTTGTTGGTAACATTTTGTTGACCCAAGAGTGAATGATTAAATGTCATCCGAGGGATTGATAATGAAGCCCAAATATGGGGATTTTTAATGGGCTGCAGTTTCACAAAACTAAAACAATATCTTCTAAAAAGAAGAAAAAAAAGCGAGCCGCACATTTTTTAAATAGTACAGCAATTTGTTTCAAATGACGTAAACACCTAAAACCCGCGCGGTGGCGGCGCCAAACCTTCAGCTGAAAAAATAAAGTGTGAAAATTTTATTCTTTACAGTTTAGTATAAAATTGTATTGGTTTTGTTAATAAGAATATCTTGGCTAATTGAACTCCAGCTATTTGATCATATTGGCATGCCAGCCACCGGGGAAGAGATAATGCGTGACATTTAAAGAATGTGCCTCTCATAAAGGATACGGATGATTCTATATTTCGTGTTCTCGGCCAGTTTATTCATTAAGAAGGTCCAAGTTGTTCTATTACGCAGGAGAGGAATGATTAGAAAGAATAGCCAAGTACTCTATGGCATTACGCTGCGCTCCGCGCTGACCTCCCGCTTGATCAGGCCACCAAACTTGATTATTACCATCACTAAGCTAGGCTGCCAAGTCTACAATCTACTTAATGACTTTCTAGGAACTGTCAGAGGTTTATTATTAGTTCCATACATGGCACTGTCTGGTCCACCTGGGGTTACACACGACAGGCCTCATCTGCTTCAAAGAAGCCAGAACTCAAAATTCTCTTAAAGGGGACCTGTCATAAGAGAATCATATCAATGCTATTATTTCTATAGATCAGTGAAGCTTGTTTGGTTTATCACATGCCAACCCTCCAGCTTAACCCAAAACCCAAGGGCCCCTGGAGCCAATACCTCGTATGGATAGGGTAGCTTTCCAGTGTTTATATA
>CM070043.1:43904904-43916109 GCA_036250615.1 Ptychadena robeensis | reverse complement strand
TGGTAGATCTAATGGAGATTGTATGGATCAATCTTAAGGTGTATGGGGGGGCTTTAGAAAGGGACCAAAACATCACAAATAACCTTAAATTCAGAGATTCTCTTCCAACAAGTGTTCCGCATTTTCCTGCGCTGATGCACATAGCGTACACGAAACGCGTAGTTTGGCCTTCGGCGAGCTATGCATTAGCCGGCGCTCTCCATGGTAACGTTACTCAGTTTCTAGAACCTATGACATGTTTTCTATCGATTTCTTGCGCCGTTCAGGATCCTTGGTCTTTTGTAGTTGTTGTAAAGCTGTCCGGGGCTTCTAATGCGTAATACGCCAATGCGTAAGATTGAGCGATTGGCAAGACGGAACTTAATTAATGTTTATGTATGTCTCAATGTATACTGGGTATCGCTAGTTCTAAGTGCTCTGACACAGATCTGCTGACCGTTCCCTTGTTCAGAGATTTGGGAAAGTTAAAGCTTAAATTAATCAATTGTAAGGGCCCCAATACACCATTAGATCTCTCTGTCAGATATCCTTTAGATCTACCAATAACTATGTAGTGCCGGGTCCTCTGCGATTGAACACAGGTAGACTTGATGGTTTAGAAAGTCCCTCATATTACATGGTTTTGGTAAAACAAAAGGAGATCTAAAGGAAATCTGACAGAGAAATCTAAAGGTGTATGGGGGGCCTAAAGCTGGGCATACACACGGCGACCATCGCCGACATCTGCCGCCGATTTCTTCCGGGATTGTAAACGTGATGACGTCATCACGTTTACAATCCCATTGCATTCTGGGGCGCTTCAGTCGGCTGGGCACCCTTTGTGTGCCGGCCATAAGCTACAATGAAGCGGCCACTTCATTGTAGCTTATGGCATCGGCTCCCATCGGCTCGCGCCGGCCAGAGATTTTCCGACATGTCGGATCTCTGGCTGGCCGAGAAGTGGGGCGACAGGGATCGCCCCATGTGGGCACATGCCGATAAGCGGCCGATTTTTAACCTGACCGACGGCGTGAGCGCGCACGCCCGTCGGCCAGGTTAAAAATCGGCCCCTTTTCGGCATGTGTATGGCCAGCTTAACAGAGGCAAAACCAATGGAAGAAGCCCCCTATGGTGCTGCATGAATGGACAAAGTATCCAAAATGTGGAAACTTAATTTGGTTGGGATGTAAGAGTGAATACTGTACTACATACCATGTTCCCCCGAAAATAAGATATACTTTTTAATATAATTCTTGCTCCCAAAGTCGCCCTACGTCCTATCTTCTTCCCATGAAGAAGAATATGGCACTGGGGTATCAGGGTGGGGAGTTCACTTAAAATGACACAGGGGGAATCAAAATGGCACAGGAGACTCGGGGGGGGGGGGGGGGATTACCATTTTAGTAACCCCTTCTGATCCTCCTGTGTCATATGATTGCCCCCTCTGATCACCCCTGTCCAGAGATACAGTACCGTATCCTCGGGGGTGCTTTATTTTCGGGGGGATGCCTTATATGGCGGAATTTTTTTTTTGCTCTAGGTCATGTAGTTTTTGTATAAATTAAGTTTATGCTTTAAGTTTTGACATTTTGACTTAACTTTGAACCTTATGTATGCAAAAACTATTTGTTTTAGAGACAATTTTTTGGGGGGGGTAGAATACCCCCAACCCTTCTCTACATCTCCAGCAAGTTTGGTGATGGTACCATGCTCAGGGGCTTTGCAATTAACTCATCTAAATGGTTGTATCTTTTTTAAATTTGACCATTTCTACCTCCCTAGTGCTCAGCTCGGTATGGGCAACCGCAACAGAGTGCATAGTACTCCTCCTCCCGCCCTTCCTCCTCCACTCTGCCGGCGATGTGGGCTGGGAAACCGGCCCCCTCCATTAACATGGAGGTCTTTAGCGCCCCTTTAGCATCACTGGACTTGATCGGAGGGTAAAGAGGAAGTAAACGAAGGATAAAGAATCGCTTCCACTTTCAGGACCACATGTACGTTTTGACGGTCTCAGGTTGGCTGGAGTTTTTTTGTTTTGCAAGCGCACGAAGCGCACCCTAGGAAAAGGTTTCCTGCAACTTCTAGAGAAGCACGTGTTTGGTTTGGTTACCTTATTATTTTATACTTGGCTGATCTTGTTATAACTTAGGAAGCAGCAATGACATATGATCATAGCATAGCAGGGAATTTTTTTGTGCACATAGCTAAATACTTGAAGTGCAGCAAAATGGCTCCCTTCTCCCTCCTGAACCCCATGCAGTCAGTATGAAAGTCATAGCAGGGGCTTTGGCATGAACCTCCCCTCCACTGTGAATGGTACAGTCTGGTTTACACCATGCTGTGCCTGTCTGTGGCTGCTTCATCATGCACATTATCCCTACTATCAGGATGGAGCATTAAGGTGAGCAGTGCTGGGGAATCTTCTCACTGATTCACCATATACCATATATACGGGAGTGATCAGGACTTCTGGGGTTAGGTTACATGTGTCTGGACAGCTGGGAGGACAGCAAGTCCCAGCGTACCTAAAGGAAGCCTTAGCCATTCACTGCCATAATCAGTGTTATGGCAGTGAATGGCTAATGCTGTCCAATAATAACGCAGAGTATGTGTGATGGAAGAGATCTGCCCCATGGTATCTTTCAATTGCATTTAGTGATTCAAGGAATATCAGGCAGGTTGGCGCCGACTTTTTATATATAAACAATAAAAAACACAATACAGACATATACCATTCCACATAATTGTAAGTTATATGAAACATGTTATTACTTTTTTCTCTAAAGGATACGGCACTATATCAGGGCAATGAATCCTGAAACTGTGAGGCTGGCAGTCCCAGCGGACTCCTCCATCAGAGAACCATCTCCGCACCACCCGGTGACACTGAACACTGACTCATCTCAGCGACAGACTCCTCTGTTCCCTCCAAAGTACAAACAGACTCCGGGAAAAGGGGTTCCAGTTGTTTTTTATGTTAATACGTGGCGTCTCTTTGTGAATGTGGTTGGGGCAGCTTTGCATAATGCATACCCCTATAAGCATAGTTCCAAAACTGATGTAATGTACAAGTTTTAAGTAAACCAGGAGTTGGGTGATAAGAACGTTACTGCTGAAGCAAGACTTGGATAGAATGTAGCCCACCTAGAAGACTCAGGTGCCTCTTCCCAGCTTTAGCACTTTTCAGGGGTCCGGGTGCTAGAAATGCAGCATGTCCTAAAGCCCATGTAAATGCCTCCTTAAGCACACACATATAGATTCCTGTGCAATCGACCCCTGATCTATCACGTCACCACGCTGTGATTGATCGGGGATCGATTGAATTGAAATGGGAACCGTTCTCCCCAGCTTGCAGCCTGTGGGAATCAGAACACGCTACAAGCTGGGGTGAAGCAGCCTCACTCACACAGCTTCCGAGTGAGGAGTGCTGGCTCCGCCCCCTTCACACTGACAGCCGACAGCTGAGCAGGAAGGAGGCAGGAGGCAGTTCCTCCAACACTTTGCATGAACATTCATGTCTTCATGCAAAGTAATGGAGATTGAACTGGGTTTTCCAACATGTTGGAACTCCGTTCAATTGAGTTTCTTTGAGCGGGTACTATTGATCCCCCTCAAAGGAAAGCACACACAGGTAGCTTTGTAAACAGATAAGGAGTACAATCAATCACAGTGAGCCCGGACGTTGATTGATTGCACTCAAATATTTTTACAGATCTACCCGTGTGTGTCTAGCTTTAGTTATATGGCTCCTGGTCACACAATCACATCAGACACTAGATATCCAGTGTAACTGTGCGCCGCTGCCCTCCAACTTATTGTTGCAGTTCTGGGTGCCATGTTCAGCGGCGATTGCTGTTCTGCTGGGATCTGCTCCTCAGTTCCCTCCCAGCTATGGTCACAGCATGCTGTTGATTCTGCAGCGCTTCCTAAAGGACCAGCGCATGTCACTTCCTGGGATTTAATGGATTGGTCATGTGTCCTGGCTGACCAATAGTGCTCCTCCTGCACATATATGAAAAACCCAGCCCTTCCTGCTTTGCCTCAGTATCAAGGTCCCTGTATTATGCTAAAGCGCTCACTTCCATTGGCGGTCCTTTGCTATAAATTTTGCCGATTCCCTTTATCATTTAGCTAAAAGTTGACAGGTATGTATCAGACATTGCAGACTTCTTTGTCTGACTGTCATTGTGTTCAGTAAACATGGTCATGGGTCATTAAAAGTTAAACCTTAAGGCCCCCATACACCTTACAATCTTTCCATACAATTTCTGTACAATCAAATTTTGTTCTACCAAAACCATGTAATATGAGGACCTTTCTAAACCTTCCAATCACTATGTATTCTATCAGGGAGGACCCAGCACTACATATCAGTGATATACACCTTCCAATCACTATGTATTCTATTAGGCAGAACCCGGCACTACATAGCAGTGATATATACCTTCCAATTGTTATGTATTCTATCAGGGAGGACCCGGCACTACATTGCAGTGATATATACCTTCCAATCACTATGTATTCTATCAGGGAGGACCCAGCACTACATAGCAGTGATATATACCCTCCAATCACTATGTATTCTATCAGGGAGGACCCAGCACTACATAGCAGTGATATATACCTTCCAATCACTATGTATTCTATCAGGGAGGCCACTATACTACACAGTTGTTGGTAGATCTAATGGAGATTGTAAAGATCGATCTTAAGGTGTATGGGGGGCTTTAGGCAGTGATCAAATAGATACAGTTAGTAAAAGTTTTATAAGATATTCCACAATACCATTGAAAGTCATTGTATTTGTTAAATAAATTAGTATATGTATTAATTGTGATTATGTTAATGAGGCTAAACATTAAATCTCCTGAGAAAGCAGAAATGCGAAACGCGTCGAGATCAATAGTCAAGCTCCTAACTCATTATATATGTACATAGAACATCCTTGAATGTGATTCATTATCATGAAATGTACAAGATTTCATTGATATTTTTGTAATGTAAATACGATTCTAATGTATTTTTAACTATCAATAGTATATCTGGAATAACTACCTGTGCCTAAAAAGTCCCTGGAGTGCCCTGGAGGGGTGGAAGAGGTGTAATATACTCACTCTCCCTTCCCTTTTTGTATATGTATTAATTGTGTTAAACCTACATGTGTATGTGAATCCATTTTAGTATTGGTCCCCTGAACACCCCAGACCGAGTCAGCATTCGGACTCAATCATGGCTTTCCTGTTTCCCATATTGTCAGTAAATAGTCTAAAAATCATTTTCAACTGACTTACACTTGTAAATGCATCAATATGTGTTTATTTATTTCTTTTCATTGTGCTCTATACTTCCATCAATGAGTCAGACCATTTATGAAAAGCTTCCTCTGGCTTGTGCTGGTGAAGATGGAGTGTGCAGCAGATAACAGACAGCAATAGGCAATGTGGTCAAAGCGATGTCTATTGAACTGCGGTCATAGGCAGATGTTCTCTATCAGCATAGTGTAGGCAGGAATGAAATGGGGGGGGGGGGGTTGTTAGCTCATGTCATAGTTGTCTTTTTTGGGGGGGCTTAAACCAAAATAAACTGAGACTTTGAAAATCTCAGGCTAGCCATACACACATCAGCTTTTACAGATCAATTCATTTAGGCCGACAATTTAAATATTGGTGTCCACTGAAAATCAATTGATCGTGTTACCACACACTGTAGCCCAGTGGTGGCCAACTTAGTTGATATGGAGGGCCTATGGCACCACTAAAAGGCCGCATATAACATTTTCAACCTATACTGACTTGTATAAGCATAAATGACAGCATACATAGCTAGAAGACATTTTTAAATAACAAAACTTGGGCCGCATGCGGCCCCCGGGCCACAGGTCGGGCGCCTGGGCTGTAGCCCATACATGGTCAATTAATTGCATTCTTTTTCCCCCCAAAAAAATCTTTTGTTTTTTTTCCCCTCTAGAATTCTCTGAAAATAAAGGTCTGTGTCTGCGTTCCACAACAGAAAACTGTTGAAATAAATCCAGCAGATGCAAAGTTTTCCAACCTGACCAACTTGGTTCTTTCCATTTGGCTCCTAATATTGGCAAAGGGAATTTTAAAATGACTCAATTTAATGTTTAACTGGAGGGTCTAATAGAAAAAAACAAACAGTGTATGGCCATCTTTACAGAGGAGCGTTCCCTGCTGGCGGCTGCACCAAGCACCCTGGGAAAGCATGATACATATAGTAAAGTTCAGGTATTTCAATAAACAAAAGTGTGGTTTATTCTCACAGGTAAGAAAAGAAAATACCTCAGCATATAAACAGACAACCACAGGTTTGTAGTCTTGCAGGCTCATCAACCAGGCGTCGATATACAAACTTTTTAAAGTCCCCAAACCCTCCTGGGCTTTCCATGAGGAGCTCCATACAGGTCAGCTTTCTGGTTACAGTTCCTGCAGGTAACCCGCTCTCTCTGCACACCTGAACCCCGTTATCCAGGGTTCCTCTCTGGCTGAAAGCCAACAAACCCCTGTGTGTACCCAGGGTAGGCCCACCCATTTCCTTCCCTCCCATTCCAGAAAGAACCTGTAACACAACTAACTTAATGGCAATAACATTTGCACTTTTAATTCCCAGACCCCTTACCTAGAATAAACCTGAACCAAAAACCATAAAAATGTATCCCACCCAGTACCCAACCTTGGGACCCTTTACAGCAGTGGTCCTCATATTTTGTTTGATAGGGGCCAGTTCATAATCCCTCAAAATGCCTGGGGGCCAAATTATAATTTAGAGAAAAGATTTACTGCACAAATCGTATATGTACTGCAAACAAAACGTAAAAGAAAGTTAGGAAGTGTGATATACATGCCTTCTCTGACTTTGAACCCCTAGATCGCCGTCACCCTTAGGCTGCGCCTACACTTCAAATTGGACGGACATTATGGACAAGTTGGCTTGACGTGTCCATGGCGGGCGTGGTTTGGCCACCATTCAGGAGCAGTTTGGGTCAGTTAATTGCCGAATACAGCGCCCTAATCATTTAAATGTACAAACTGCATCCGGGCTGCTGTGTGCCTGCGTTACGTGTTTAACGTACCCTGACCCGGGTGATGATGCGCTAGTATAGACTGGCACGTCATTTCCAACAGGTGAAAGCCAAGGATGTCTGCACTGTGTGGTTTTCCCTGTGGTGAATGCAAGGAAACAAAATGTAGAGTAGACCCAGCCTCAGAAGACCAATATATTTTGGGGTTCTGTAATTCACGCTACAGTACTGAATGACAGAGCGGCATTTCCCCATTATATTTACCAGGATTTTACGCTCCACTGTATAGAATGCGTCCTATGCAAATGGTACATTCATGTTTCCCTGTAGTTATGCAATGGATATAAACTCTATACATGCATTATACAATTACAGTATTCTAAAAAGGTTATCTGGTTATGTATACATTATATGGCTGTTTAACCTCCCTAGCGGTTTGCCCGTACCGGGATCGGGCAAAACCGCCGTCTCCCTGTGTGCCGGCGGCTCTGTAGAAAAAACACCCTTCCGGCCCCGTGTCTTCGACTTCATCTGTGACGCCGAAGGGGGCAGGGGGGGGGGTGCGGCGCCATAGACCTCCACGTTAATGGAGGGGGTGCCGCTCTCCTCTCCACACGCCGCCACCGTCTATTTGACGTCGGAGGTGTGTAGAGGGCTGGGCGGAAAGCCGGCAAGAACGGCAGAGTACAGTGCACTCCGCCGCGATTGCTGGTAAAACAAGCTTTTCTATAGCACGAAAAAAAAAAAAGCTTAAACCGCCCAGAGGGTTATAAAAGGTACTTGAGTTCGAGCTTTAAACCTTACTTCAACTGGAAAGACATCCCCCTGCAATACCGTCTTTTACCACAAGATGCCCTCTTTGCACCGTTACTTTATTACATTTCCGGCATTCTATGCAAGCTCCAGCTTTCTGAGAGCCTAAGAACTTTGGGTGACTTATAGCCTTGGATGGCCATAAACAACCAACAGACTGTAGTTGGGGAGACCATGCTCTACAGCAGTAGTTCCCAAACTTTCCTTGCAGGGCCCCCCTTTTCTTCTTAAGAACATTTGTGAGCCACCCCATCTCATTGAAACACAGGTTCAGAATGAGTGTCCGCGCCCCCCTGGAATACCTTTGTGGCCCCCCAGTTTGAGAACCACTACTCTACAGTATAAATTGTTGGGGATAGCTGGAAAGTAAGGAAGTTGCTATCTCACTGGTTTGCTGTTTCTCCTTTACTAAAGGTTGGAAGGGGGGGGGGGGATCTGAAAGTTTCTTAACCACGAAAATAAAATCTAATTTTCTTTCACTGCCAGACAGGGCTGAGTACTGTGACAACGATCCCTTATATGCATTTCATCTGCGTATTTATCCATTTGCCGGGTGTTAAGCCCTAAGCAAATTTACTGAAAGAACAGGTGTACCTAAAGCTGATAACTGATGTATATTTTAACACCAGAGATACATATGTACTCATTACCAGTTTAATTTTACCTTTGCCCCCATTCATATACATGGCATATTCCAATCTCTGTCCAGATATCATGTAGAAGTATATACATGGCTGACAAGGCAAGGAACATTGTATGATGTATTTGTACTATAATTACAATTGGGCTTGTGGCAGGGACAGGAAGAGCGATGAAGAAGGAAAACAAATGTCTTGCTGTCCTATGGCTGTCCACACGCACACACACAAGTTTGATTTTGCGAATTCTATGGCCGTGAGTGAAACCTCGGCACCGGCTATTTCTGGCCATTCCAGGGGATGTGCTTTCCAGCTGTGCCGCTGCAGAATGAGCTTTAATCTGTCATGAAAGGGAAGCCGAAAAAGAATGAGATCTTTGTAGGAACCTGTCCTTTGGTCAGAAACTAAATTAGGACAAAGCTATCAGTCTGCCATTAAAATGTCATTCTAAGAAGAGAGAAACTGCTTTGCTTTACAGGCAGTGCCAGTTCTAGCTCTTTGGGGGCCCTATGCTATACCGCATCCCATCACACCACATCCCAAGCAGTCCCCCCTCCGGAAATCAACTTGTGCATGTTGGGGGTTATGGAGCGGAGCTTGGGGGCCCTCAGTACTTGGGGGCCCTCAAATAGAAACTTTAGGACACATTTACAAAAATTTTCTGGCCTCTCTGAGATATGTTGCAGCAAGTACAATGAACATAGAGATGCGGACATTTTGACATTAGTAAGCAAACACCATGCAGATTGAGCCAATCAAGCGCAAGAGCTGCATGGTGTCATTGGCTTAGTATCAGTCCGCAAACAATTTGCATGTTAATGGGAAAAACCTCAATCCCCCCACCTACACCACACTCTTCACCTATAGGACCCGCTCAGCCTCAGGAGGCTAGTTGCAAATTCTCAAAGTGCCAATATTCGCAATTAAAATGTGTGTTTCAAATATTGCGCAAAGAATGGATTGGAAGTTGGCAAAGGACCAGGAGCCCACAAACATAATGCTGCAAAAAAAAAAAAAGTGATGCAAGAGCATAGTCAGGTCCAAGCAGGGTCAAGGCAGGCAGCAGATTAAGGATGGTTGTGTACAAAGTGGGGGTCAGAGTCCAAATTAGGTAAAAGGAGGGTCAGGCAAAGGGCTTGTCACCACCAGCGAAGTTGGCTGCGGGCAGCCGCTTCAGTTAATTTCAGTGGGCTTGTCCGGAGGCGGCGATTTAAAACACGGGCGAGCCACAGCCAGCCGCTAGTGGCTACATTGATAAGTAAGTAGTAAGCCGCTAGCGGCAGCCGTGACCGCTTGTGATCTTTGTCAGCCACGAGCGGCTGGCGGTTCGCAGGACCGCGTCGCCCCGTGGCCCCCTTCGTCCGTGGAGACAGGCTTAAAAGGTGTAATTAAGTCCATGCAGGGACAGGGCAGGCAGCAGACAGATTAGTCAGGTCAGATTTTTCAAGAAACAGAAACAGATCCCACCCAGTAGTAAACTATACAATGTACACAATAAAAAAACCACATGATACTAAGCCCCTCTAGTGATGCCGCACTGTAGGGGGCTGCTGGGCGCAAGGAAACTTGAGAAAATAGATGTCACCAGCCTGAGCGCCAAAGGATTTCTTCAATTATATCTTTGGTTGTATCTATTTTTTTTTTTACAATACATATGCTCTTTAACTTTTTTACAAAAAGTTTAAAATAACAAATTAAGAAACCTGTTACCAGAAGGGCCCGGACTAATAAGCATGGCTGCAAATTCTATGGTATGTGAAAGTGTCTATATAAAGTTACCACGCACTTTATTTTGCTATTACACAGTATATTCGGAAAGAGAGAAAAACAAACTTTTAGCTGACATATAATATTGTTTTTATTATTACTGACACGAACCTTCAAAAACAAAAAATCCCTGAGACTACACCAGAGCAGGAGAAAGCGGAATGTACTGAGGAGGGGGACCTCTGCGGATTTCATCTGATGGGCTTTCTATAAGCCGAGGTCGGCGTGACTGAGCAGCTTCGCGATAAAGAGGAGAAGTATGAAAGCCTTGTCATAAGGCAAAGAAGAACATATGAGAGGAAGGGACTCAGTGACTTTATTACACAGACAGAGGACACCGAAAGGTGCATTCTGCTGGAACTAAAGTGGTAAGTAACATGAATCTTCTCTAATTAGGCAGAGCAAGAACTGAGGAGAGACCATAGCATTACAGAATTCAGGAAGACAAGTCACATTGGGTCTCAGTCTCTTGTTAAAGAATGTGCTAAGGGAATACTTCACGCAGAGAGAACATTTGTCTTACAGAATTTCTGGCACGTGGGTGCAATGCAAAGGACCAAGGGCAAAGTCTCTGTAAAATGGGGAGGATTGTTCTAGAGCAGTGGTGGGGGTGCACCAACATTGGTGGCGTCAGAGGGGGGCGACACCCTGTGTCTTGTAGCCTCTGACTAGGTGGGCATACACAGGTCGATTTTTCAATGTGCTGTTTGCAATGATCGATTGTTTGTGAATCGAACGCGGCCACCCTTTCTTTCTCAAGTGATCCCGCTCAAAGAAAATTCGATTGCACAGGGACCCAACATGTTGGTAAATATCTGTTCAATTGCCATTACTTTGGCAATTATGTCATCACACTGCGTTCATAGATCAAACGGGTATCAACCTGTGTATACCCACCTTAAGAGAGGCTTCTTAAAGGCCCCCATACACGTGTCGGATTCCCACCGGATTCCGGCACGATCGATTCCG
>CM070043.1:43854019-43866381 GCA_036250615.1 Ptychadena robeensis | reverse complement strand
GCATCGGAAAAACATTTCTGATGCCCACATGCCGCCCCCAACATGATGCCGCCCTGGGCAGCCAGGTTGTCCGTGTCTAAAACCACCACTGCCTATGTCTCACAGGTCGGGCTGCATTGCTAATTGAGCAGGCACACGGACCTGAGTGGGTGGGCCTGGCCCCCTATGGCTTGCCATAGTGTGGGCGCTGCTGGGAGGACATGGGACCGGTTGGCCCTTACATGTCCTTTGTCCGGTCACACTGTTAAATTGAATAACCTATTATGGCCCACAAGTCAAAATGTTTGCGCTCCCCCGATATAGACAATCATCGGCCAATTATTATCAATATAATATACATAATATTATTAATGACCATCCTTATGGGTAAGCATATGAACATGTGTCCTTGTAGCTCTCTCTACACTGGCGACTCTTCCCTTATAGAACGGCAGATTTAATAACTGGGTTTCTAATAGGAAAGTAAATGAATTTGTGGAGGACGGGCAGATTACTGGACACAGAATTAATGAGGTTTTAACAAGCAGACCGAAGCATGACAATTATTGATCTTCATTTATCAGGATCAAAAAGACACATATTTTCTGCATCACGAGAGTTTTATTAATGACGCAGCGCTCCTGCTTTCATCTGGATTTACATACCGAAATTGCTTTGGGTGAATCGTTTAGCTGTCTAAATGTGAGCAGGTTGAGTTTTATATTGTCTCCATATGCTGCTTCTTCTCCAGAATATGTTATTAGTGCTGAACTCCTGGAGATAGGAAGATTTGAAAACAGGTGCCGCTTTAGCAATGCGTTTTATTGATGCTTTTCTTTTTTTAATTAAACCCGATGAATACTTGTTGCCTCCTGTCCGTTATTCATGTCACCGGAGTTTCCTCCTTTCTAGGAAGGTATACAGTGTTTGCTTTTAAGAAAAGAAAACTTTGATAATTAAAGGCATATGGTAATTATGGTGCTAATTAAACTAATGGGCACAACATTCTGATTGCTTGGACGAGGTTGTATGTAGCAACCAGCAGAATCCTGATTATAATATGTATTCCCCTTTGTCAGGAATATGGCCGGGGCTTCGCACATGGCTTGATTGTAGGACATCACCCTGAATTGAATGTTATTATGCCGAGTGTTAATTAATAGCCGAGTTTTTAATTGAATAGATTTAGAAACATTAAACATGCGTCAAGATCTTCCACTCCGGGTGTCCTCCAGGTACTGCAGTCCAAAAATCTGCTGGTCGGTTGATTGGCTTGTCCTTAAGGTAGCAATACACGCTACAACCCGCAGGTGATTTTGCGGCCGATCGACCAATGTGCGAATCCAATTGCAAATCCAATGCACCCACATGAACCACATGACCAGGATTGATCTCATGACCAGCGTCTCCATCCAAAGTAATGTCCTGATGTAGAAATTGTTATCAAATCTTATTTTATTGTATGGTCGTCACTGGTCAAACCAATGCGGGAACTATCGTTCATATATGGGTCTTTACAGCTTGTGTTTATCTGGTATGACTGGGATCCCCGCCAAGCACTGCAATTAGCGGAGGGGGTCCCAAAGGATATGGGAACCCCCATATGGTCTGGTGCGTCTTATAGTGTGAAAAAAACTAAAGTTGCACATTCAAGCAAAAGTTGATGTGTGTATGGGCCACCTTTATCCTTACCGAGCCAATTCTTCATAAGGAATATACCTCATCATAGTTCAGCGCAGTGCTATGTCAGCCTTGGCCGTTACTGGATAGGAACTGAAGTGACATTTAAAGACTGAAAGCAGATAAAGAATCCTGCCTGCGGCTGAATGGCACAGCATAGACTTCATTCAAAGAGGCCTGCAGCAGATTGTGACTTTTACAACTCTGTGTAACTGCAGGAAGCCAGATGCATCAAGTGACCGTAAAAAAAAAATTGAGACCTCAGGAAAAGCATTTTATTCTTCATTAATCCCTCAAGAAGCATAAATTATGAAACAGGAGATTTTTTGAAAAGCGTACTTCCGGTAATTAATTAAACAAAAAAAACAACCAATCAGACCTCTGTGTTCCTGTATCAGTAATTCCAGCATACAAAGTCATCATGAAGTCGTGATTGATTCAATACCCATCGCACTGTATAGCTAGTCATACACATATCAACTTATGTCATAGCAATTTCACATTACCATATATACTCAAGTATAAGCAGAGTATTTCAACACAAAATAGTGCTGAAAAAGCCCCCCCCCCCCCTCATATTATACTTGAGTTAGGGCCAGGGTCCCACTTACCTGTCCGTGTGTTCACTGGTCTCCTCTGTGGGTGACCATGATCTTTCTCCTGTACCTGCGGTATTCCAGATCTGGACTTGGCTGGTGACATGTAAACAAACTTAGGCGGCAGCGTCATCTTGGGGACATATTGTAAATTTTTACTGGAGATGGTAGAATTTCATTTTCAAAACTCCACTTTCTGACTTTGCAAGTAGCTTCTGCAACCCCCCTCTCCCACCGCTCATTAATTCAATGGCCATTCAATTCTTCTACATTGACAGTTATCCAATAGATACTAAGAAATCGTTATGAAAGAGGTTGCTGAGTAACGAATGAATAATAACCACCTAGAAATATGCAAAAAAATTAATCTCTATTTTGGTTCAACTAGATAGTTACAAATATAATTATATTCTTTACACAATTATTTTCATTTATTTATATTTGTATACAAATGAACATGAAGACCAGGTCATCCAGCAAAAGTGTCTGGAAGTTCACATTGGGGGGAGTTCTGGGGGTAGGCGTCTGCATACTATGTGCAAGCACTTGGGGAGCATTCATAAACACCCCCATGTTAACCCTATGGGGGAAACGACCAAAACCCCTCATGTCCAGCATCTTTAACCCCAGTTTCTTTAGCAAGGTGTGTTTGGGGTCATTATCATGTTGGAAAAAATTATGGGCCATATACATATATCCTTAGCGTTTAACAATGAAAGAACATTTTAAGCTATTTACCATAATGTGAGGGGTGTACATAGTGGTGGTTTTACATATGGGTGGTTGGCCAGGGCATCATTGTGGGGAGGCAGCATCCACCCATACTGCCCCCATATGCAAAACTGCCCATCTCCTCCCCGTGCCGCCAGCATCTGACTCCCTAGGACTTACTTGTGTAAGAGCGATATATATATTTCTGTATAAGAGAACTTACATTACGGCAGTTGAGGAAGTGTATTTCACCAATTATTTTTCTAACTGGTCTCTTATCTCAGACGCGTTCTTTAAAAAGTGCCACAATGGAGGTCCATGAAAAGACTAAATACAGCTCTGAAGTCACTTTTCCTGGCTATCGCTGAAGATCTCGAATTGATACAGCAATTGCCATGAGTTGCTCTTTATCGGTAGTGAATGTTAACACGCTGATATATTCAGCAAGAGAAAGTCACTGATGCAGAACCTTGTAAATAAAACATATCGCGGAAGGTCCTTTCAGAAAGCGATAATCTGAGCCATGGACCAGAAACGTAAAACCATTAAAGACAAACAAATCTGCTGAACACAACCTTATCATTAAAAATAAATACCTTAAAAACACATCTATATCTAAGTGCCGTGCGCTTCTGTAGGTTACAAAGGAAATTGGCAATAACAATTGTATTTTAGAATATCTCAAGTATTGTGTGTCCGTCTCCTCAGAAGGATGAAACCCATATAAGCAGCAGGGTGGCCAATATGTCTTTCTGAGGCTAGGGCTACGCTTAATTCTGGGCGCGAAGAACCCGTTGCCGTTACATGTCCATGACACCCAACTATGGACGCAGGCACCATTTACTCATGTTTAAGGGCACGATAAGCACTACATTAATGTTACGTGGCAATAACATTACACCCCATTAAATTGAACGTTGAAATGCACCCCAAAAACACGGAGCACATTTTGTATGTGTCATGCAGATGTGTTCATTGATTTTCAATGGACACGTACAGCACCATTGCCCATGACTCCCAGCATCGTACCACTTGCTAGTAACCCTTATACAACCATACTTGTGCCAGGCTATTTTCAGGTTTTATTACAATGCATATGGCTGTTGTCTTTTTACTTTGCTATAGATCAGTGGTGGGCAACTGAGTTGATATGGAGGGCCACAAGTGTGGCCCTAGGCAACACTAAAGGGCTGCACATAACATCGATCCAGACCCATCCCCTGGTCGACATATTCTGGTTTCCCTGATCAACATTGACAATTTAAATGATGTAGGACCGCCAAAGTTGATTAGGAAAGCTGGGTCAGTGTGTGACCACTTCACAGGTGAGTTGCTATGCCCTATGCATTAACAGTTAGGCTTTGGGGGCTGCATGTGGAGGACCACCTAACAACGCCCCTGGGCCACAGGTTGGGCACCTAGGCTATAGATGGTACCCTGTATGTCAGGAGTGACAACCTAAAATACACAGGGGGCCAAACCTAAAAACTTGGACAAAGTTGCGGGCCAACTTTGATATATTTAAAAATATTATTACATCGCGGGCCATTTTTGGCCCATTGGCTAGAGTTTGACACCATTGATGGGGGTACGCATGGACTATAAATAAACTGTACAGTCCAAACAGCGTGTGTAATCCATGTATGCCCCCATACCTGTGTGCAAAGTTTGTACTTTGCCTTTCCCCAAACCAATCCTACTACCCCTCTCCCCAGCTCTGCCTTCCCTGCAGCCCCCTACAAGCTGCACTCACCAAGCCTTTGTCCTATAACTCTGAGAGTAAAGAACTACGGTTCCCAGCATACTCCGGGCAGCGGGAGCTCAATATGATGTCACTGGAAAGCTCTGACTTCTCTACTTTCAGTGTGAGAGGACAACATTATACACCCAACCATCTTCAATGTTCCAAGGACAGGTCTGATAATATTATAAGAACGTCTATTGTTCTCACATGAACCACCTGGAAACATGTCTTGCATAGTTCTCCTCAAAACTACAAAATGTAGAAAACAAAAAAAATGGCTTATATATGTATGCCAATAGATAAACTAAGAATATATATAAAACGTTATTCCCCTTATAAAAGGCACGACAGGACAAGTCCGTTCTCTGGCCGCCTGAGCTTTGGGGTGACAGGGATCCATCACCCCATGTGGGCACCCGCGATCCGCATTGGTCGGCCGTGGCTTGTTATGTGTATGGGGACCTTAACCCTGCAATTAATACAGCTTTGCCCAATTTGCATTTTGATGGCCCCTATCATCCAAGATTAAAAAAACTGTTATCCTGTAAATAACCTGGAATCATAAGGTGTGGAGGAAGTGTGGCACATTCTGGTGACATTATCATTTAGGGATGCAGTGTTGATAGAAATGGTTGTTCTAGAATAATACCTCTATTGTTACCCCTAAAGGTTTAACCACAAATCCTTTGGAGGGTATGTTGGATGGACGCCAACTTCAGGTAGATAAACTTTATTTAAAACTAGCTTCTACTGGAGTGATTATCTCTTGGCACAGGAAGGTCTACAAACCTGGAATTAGGTGGTCATTCTGCTCCGGAGATTATCCACAACATTGTGTAAAGTGCCAGAACACACAGGTGCTACTGTTTGTAGGCCAATGGCAGTAAAATAGCTGACAAAACAAGGCAACCAAAAATAAAGAAATCCCCGGTCCTGTATACAGACTATATACTAATATACACTCACCACACATTTCAGCCCGGTGAAGAATATACAGGGTGTACAATAAGTATATCACACACAAACACTTTCCTTCTGGTAGTTGGGGGTATGCCAACACCTCAACTACCTCCATGCAGTCCATTCTAAGCCATGAAAGTACTTATCATAGGCCAACCCACTATGTGTATCTAGAAGTAGCATTTGAAATACTAGTTTCTCCTCTCTCTCTGCTGCAATATATGGATAATCTGATGTCTGAGGACATGGTCTACATCAGTGGTTCCCCCTTTCTCTAGATAGGAAAATTATAGAGCCCCCCAATTTAAACTACACAGACTAAAGGCCATTTCACACTAGCCACGTTTGTGTTACAGTAACGCAACGCAGACTGGCTTGAGTAACGCAAGGAACACAGGTTTTCCATATGGCCCTGCATTTGCGTTTTGCGGTTATACACAATGGACTGCATTAACACAAGTACCCTACAGCATGAATTTTTTTGGGTCGCAGTGCAAGCGTCTCACATCCACAAGCTCAATGTGAATGCTACCACTTTTATTATTGGTAATGAACAAGGTAGCATTGACCCCTATGATCCTACCTGATCCTGGTGCCAAAACTGTACATTTTCCAATAGTAAACAGTGTTCTCCCCAGAATTTTTTTTTAGCCGGGCGGCGCGATGACGTCATGACGCGATGACGTCATCGCGCCGCCTGCTCCGGTCCGGCGGCCCTCTGATAGGCTGCCGGCCAGCGGCAGCACACAAATCCTCTGACAGGCGGCGCCTCCCCATTCTTCAGGAGCGCGCCGCAGCCACTGAAAGACTCCGGCCCGCGGCTCCGGTAGTGTGCCGCGGGCCGGAGTCTTTCAGTGGCTGTGGCGCGCTCCTGAAGAATGGGAGGCGCCGCCTGTCAGGCTGCTCGCTGTGTGCCGGGCGGGGACCAAAATCTCCCGGGCGGGCCGCCCGGCCAATCTCCTCTGGGGAGAACACTGGTAAAAAATTATCACAAGCACTCCTTATCACAAGGGCTCCTTCCATTATGAAGTTGCCATAGCCCAGTGGATCCCAAACTTTCCCTGTAGGGTCCTCCTTTACTAGATAGGAACAATTTCTAGCCCCCCACCCCCTCAACCCCATTCATACTACAGTTTCAGATTGAGGGCCATTTCACACTAGCCATGTTTGTGTTGCAGTATGGTGTACTAGTACTAGTGTGAATTGGCCCTTAAACTTTATTGAAACTAAAAATCATACAACTTTATTTGGTTTTCACACCAATCATACAGAAACATGAATCATTCACATAGAGACACTACACTCATGTAGCGACATGAATCATTTACATAGAGACACACACAGAAAAACACAGAGACACACACATTACATGTACTGTACTAACTGTCTAAACTAGTTTTTCTATGGTTGACCCCCCCCCCCCCCCCCCCCCCTCCTTCCTGGTAATACTTCCACACCCCCTCAGTTTGGGAACTACTGCCATAGCCAATGATGGTGAACATTTTGCAGTTGTTCTTCCTTCATAATTTTATTTCTGTGAATTAGTAAATTAATTCTGTGAATCTGCAGATTTGTGACTTTCATTCTGAAGCACTAACTAAACATTTTAGTTCTTCTAAAAGATACATGTCAAGGGAAGGAAGAAAAAGCTCCCTGAGGATCCCAACACCAGAAACGTTATTTCCTTCGCAGTGCCCACGAGCTACTATGAAGAAAGTAATATTTCAAAAGCCCGTCTTCAACGGTTAAATGTGTAATGATAGCTAAAAGCGAAGGGTCTGGTCTTTCATGCAGCACAAATATTAATCGCAAGAGAAGGGGCTTGCTGACTGTTCAAAGGCAAGTGGATTTCAAAGCTCAGAAATATTTACTTTAGACAAAGGAAGCCCAAAATATATTATGTGTAAGAAAAATAAAGCTGCTCATCACTCATTCTATATCAAACAACCTCTTGAGCTTAATGACACAGCATACAGCAAAAGCTGGGTCTAAACCACGTTTTTTCCCCACGGTCACCACGATGCCCATTTTCCCCTACAGGAAATGACATGCTAGTCTACTCTGGCGTGCCAGGACCCTCATCAGGGGGCTTTGCGGCAGACACCACGGATCCTAGTCTCACAGATGCACTGGAAATATGTAACGTGAAATAAATGTATGTGTAAATAATTAAGTGTCTTCGGGCACAGTTTGCTAATGGAAAATATAGGGAGCGCTACTGCGGCATGGCGAATACCGCACCCTAAACTGTATTCCGTCCCGGCTTAAGTCAGCAAAGAGGATGCTGCAACTTTTAGGCCCCATTTTCACCTACCCATTGCATCCTGTGTTGGACACATGAAAGTCCATGTCAACACATGTAAAGCAGATAGATAGGTATGAACCAGGCCTTTTAACACGACAACCCTACAGTGTCCTATCTACATGATTTTTTAATCTGAATGAAATCGAGATTTTCTCGATCACTCTATCTGCCTTCAACCCACCAGGTCATTAACCTCAAGAACATTTCAAATGAAATGACCCCCCCCCCCCCTGATGTTTTCAAAATTGAACATGTTGGTAAATCACTATTCCATTGCCATTATTTTGGATGGGGGCCAGGATCAACTAGGAAGCATTTGCGCTCCACGCTGCGATCTATCGCGTGGGTATCGACCCGTGTGTGGGGGGCCTAAGTTCTAATAGACTTTTGAAAAAGACTCTTGTCAGTAGCTGGGATTTTGCAGCTTCAGATGTTTAAGTAATAGAGTAGAGCCACCTTAGCCTGGTTTCCATTTGTCCTTTCACCTTCACTCCTTCCGCTCACCGACTCTTCTTCAAATATCTTCTTCCTTCGTACATTACGCCGTCTCCTTCTGACCATCTCACTTCACATCGTATTGAATTAAAGCGGACCTACCACCAGGAATCTATGTTTTCATGAATGGCACTAGAAGTGCCAATAATAGGGAGGAATGCAGTGAAAAACCCCAAAAACGTACTTGTAATGAGCAATTTAGTAATATAATCCGGCATTCCTGTTCACTTCCTGGTTAATGGAGAAAGCAGGACCCGGCAGAACGTCACAGCAGCACGTGATTTTTCAGTGTAAATCCAACACATGGTGGTGCAATATCGCGGGTGGCCACTGGGGGCGTTCAGTGATATTCTATGGCAAAGCAGATCACTGAAAAATCACGTGTTGTGACATGCTGCCGGGTCCTGCTTTCTCCATTAACCAGGAAGTGAACAGGAATGCCTGATTATATTACTTAATTGCTCATTACAAGTACGTTTTTAGGGTTTTCACTGCATTCCTCCCTATTATTGGCACTTCAGGTGCCATTCATGAAAACATAGATTCCTGGTGGTAGGTCCGCTTTAAGGTGACTGGAGGTGACTGGGTGCAACAAATTCTCATTAATGCTGATGTGCTTCTCTCTTTTTTAATTGTCCTAAAATAGAATGTCCCAAATAAACAAATAGATGATGTACCTACTCTGACCTACACCTTTCTTACATTGAGTTATATTCCAAGCCTGCGAGTAGTGCTGGGTGAAATTAAAGTTTACATCTATGGATTAGCATAGACAAAAGTATAGTTCGGAATGATTTTTCTGGCTACATTATTTATATCTCCGCTGTATTCCCCCAACTCCTTTACTGTCAATAATTCACAAACAGTTCTGTGTTTAATTAATCATCCAATCCATAATTTACAAGGGTGTGTAGACATTATAGCGTTATAAAGTCTTACGGTGAATATGGATGTAATCTGTAAGAGTTTGCCGTTAACCTTGCGGTCACTCTCATTAACTCGGGGGTAAACGCTCACCCTAATTTTAGCAAAGGTTAGGTTTCACTTCCAGTTAAGGTTAATTAGTATGCATAACCCAAGAGGGAAACAAATTTACTGCGATGAACCAGAGGCAGCCCCCATGTCTAGTCTAATCTGCAATGAATACAACAACCGCACATTCAAAAACTGTAAATGTTACATTAAAAACAATCAGTAAACTCAGAGATCATTTATTAGTACATAGTACATACAATAAAGACTCCCTAGATTGTTCCCACAGATGGATATATCACCACACACAAACGTCCGACAGATGGATATATAAGACACACAAACGTTTGTTTTAATAAAAGAAAAAATAAATACAAAGCATGTAGAATATATTCATAAACAGGGGTGCACATAAGTTGTCCGCCAGTACGCAAATGGGCTGAAATGTGGACTTTTATTTTCGGTATCCAATGCATTTGCATATCAACACTGCTGGAGAAGTCTCAAAGTCTCGTCAGACATCGGCAGCTCTCACTCATCCCCCTCCCTCTAAGTGTGAGGGAAGCTGACGTGCTCACTACAGGCTGTGGCCCCAGTGGCTGAATCTGGTATTGCAGGCAGGAGTGGCGCCATAGACCTCCATGTTAATGGAGGGGGCGTCGTTTTCCCCCGGACACCGCCAGCATCTAATTGACACCGGCGGTGTGTAGTGAGCCGGGAGGAGAGCCGGCAAAGCAGCTATTCGCACCATGAAAAATGGCGTGAAAAGCCCGTAATGCTAGGGAGGTTAAGGTTGTTGCTGGGGGTTGAAAGAGTAGACATATGTAAGGCCATGTGTCCACTGCTGTTTGCCTGAACTGGCCAGAAAAAGATGCACGCCAAAACATTTGCCGGAGGATTTCCTCCAACTTGGGGGCAGTTTGCCTGTGGCTTAGGGCGCGCTCCCGCCGCATCAAAGACACAATGAAAATGCTGCAATGAAGACACGTCATTTCAGCTTCATATAAGCACCATAAGCACGCCGCTTAAATAACACAGAAAGAACACAGTTGAATAGGAAATGTCCTCTCTGCATCTTTTTCTCTGTGAAGCCCAAAGGGGAAAATGCGACAAGAAAAAAACACTGTTGGAATGTTGACAGCTGGAATATGACTATGAAAGGTTGACATTTGAACTGCAGGTAGTCTCAGGGATTAGATACTAACCTAGAAACATTTAGGAATGCACTACTAAGGTATGAGATCTGGGGGTTCAAACAACTTGAAACAACTTCAAAGCACACTTAATGAGCAGCCCATTCCACATAGCAATTGCAAGTGCAGTGAATATATTACCTGCTGTGACAGCCAGAAACTTATCTCGCCTTCTGAGTGAAGGTCTTGGGGCCCTCTTCTTGGGGGTCTTGGGGCCCTCTTCTGAGGGTCCTACTCAGCCCCTAGTACTTGGGAGACTAGGCTTCGGCCACGGTCACCTAGGGAAAGGGGCACCCGGTCCTTAGTACCCGGGAGACTTACCGGTCAAGGCCTCCTGGGGAACAGGACATACAAGGGTTGTGTGGCTTCGGCTGCCTTCCCATTTGCCACCCCTTTTGGGGCGGGGACATCATGAGCAATCCACGCTTGTTTGGATTGTTTTCACTTTTGTGCACTCACTTTTCGTATGGGTGCTTGCACTCGCTGTGGCTTTTTTTTTTTTCTTCAAAAAAAAGAAAAGAAAAAAAAAAGTCCTTACCCTGTAAAGAGCCTATTACCCCGTGTAGGTCAGGGTAATGGTCTGCAGTCTCCTTGAAGAGGGGATGTATAGCAAATACTGAAACGTCCAATGATGATCCAGCTCTGCACACTCTGCTGGAACATGCTGTATATTGCCACTTTATGTGAATTGTTTTACAATGAGTCTTTTTTTCCTTTTATTTTCTCCCCACAACCAATGCTGCATCTTATCACATGCAATACCGATCGGCTTATACTCGAGTATATACAGTACATATATACACACATACAGATATTCCACTTTTTTTCATCTTGCTGATGCTGAAGAATGACATTAATATGTCCTTAATGCACGGAGAACATGAGAACCAGGAAATAAATAGGCCTATGATATATATTTAATAAAGGAAGTACTGCAAAGAAAAAAAAAAAGCTCCTTCTCTTCTTCAAGGTGAATGTTATACTACCGGCGCATGCTAGCGCAGTCAGGAAACCCTTAATACGGCTGTATTATTTACAGCTCACAGAGTGATGGTGCCTAAATTATTAACGATTCCTTCCATGGGATTCTTTGGACAATTCTAGATCATCTTCTTGCCGCTGCACATTCCCTGTCTATCTTCTACAAGGTCATTTGCTTAGAACGCTCGGCGGGGGTAAATAAAACAGCATTGTTACTAGACGCTCCGATCAATCACAGTGCCCTGCGACAGTGTGACAAGTGAGGACTGCGGAGAGCCAGCTGCTTACTCAAGACCCAGTTCAATGACACGAACTGAAATGAAGAAATGAGCATTTTGCATTTATATATGATGATGGAGTAGTGGCAGAACCAAACATTTTGTCAATGATAAACAGTGGCAAGAAACGAGTGTGATTGCATTATTCAAAACAATTCCCGTTTGTTTCCTTGGTATCCACCTCACATCTGTCGGCTGTCTAATTACTATACAGACGGGAATATGTAAAGAGCCGTACCTGTGTTCACCGCCACCGAGGGAGCCAGCTTCTGGCTATGGTGGCTTACCAGCCAATGTCTCTGCCTGACAAGTATCACGGTTATACAAATGAAATGGAAATAAGCTGCTACGGCTAGAGAATAAATAACAAAAATCCTAAAATGTTTATCTGCTATCAGTACATTGGATTAATGCCTGGCATACACATGCCGATAAGCGGACGATTTTTAACCTGACCGACAGGCGTGC
>CM070043.1:43842767-43853919 GCA_036250615.1 Ptychadena robeensis | reverse complement strand
AGGTGGTATGCAGCGATCGGATTCTCTTAATTGGCCGATCGATCACACCTTCGATTCCCGGCAGAATCGATCGGATAGGTGATCGAACGGCCATGGAATCTGACTGTGTATGGCTGGCTTTAGGCTATGTTCCCACATAAGCGATGTGGGGCCGGCGCGATTTTAATCTTGCGCAGCTGATCACCTCCATTTAGTTGAATGGGCTTGTGCCCACTTCAACTAAGGGCCGCAATCGGCCGTGGGCAGTTGCGACCCGCGATCTGAAACCTGGGTCACCACCTTCTGATCGTGGCCATAGACCTCAATGGGTGCATGTTAAAATCACGTTTCACTTCAACCGCGCCCATTCACTGTCTATGGGTGCAATCAGGTGGGGAGGGGAAAGATGTTGTCGAACCCCCCACACCCCATTTCCTGGCTGCAACCACTAGCGATCGTCCACAGCTCCACGTCGCGATTAGAATCACCAAGTGGGAACATAGCCTTAGTGGTGTCAGAGGAGGGGCGACACCCTGTGTCCTGCAGCCTCTGAAAGAGAGAGGCAGCAAGCTCAGCTCCTTGCTCCACTCTCTCTCTCTGTAAAAAGTCTAGCTTGGGGGTAAAAGCTGTAATCCCGGGCTAATGAAATGTAAATAAGTGGCATCTTGTGGACATCTTACAAGAGGTGTACATGAACACCTGAACAAGATATCATTCCCACACTTGAGGTATAAATAAGGGTTGCATGCATGCAAGTTAGGGGGGAGGGGATAATAACCCAGGGCAGGCGTGTATCATCACCAAAATAGTGGGAACATTGGGGGAAAAAAAAGTTTTGCACTAGCATGTGCAGTTTTTGCATAAATTAAGTTCAAATTCAAGTCAAAATTTCAAAAGTCAAAATTTCGACTTGACTTTAAACTTAATTTATGCAATTTGTGTAAATCAAACTTTTTTTTGTAGTATACCCCCAACCCTTCTCTACATCTCCAGCAGGTTTGGTGATGATACCATGCTCAGGGGCTTTGCAATTAACTCGAAATCGTCTAAATCTCTAGTGACTTCACTTATTTTATTGCGTGTCTTGGACACATGCAAAGGGGGCCAAAAGGTTGGGGAATCACTGTGTAAATGCAAGCAGGGCCAGAGTGAAAGGTACTGTAACGGAATCCTGTGTTCCCTGTGTTAACACTAGCCGCACTGCGCAGTACTGTACCACAGCACAGCTAGGGTGAAATGGCCCTCAACATCATCACAAGAGATGGTAAATCTTATGAGCAGTTCAAAGTTTTGAGTTAATTGCAAAGCCTCTGAACATAGTATCATCACCAAGCATGCTGGAGGTGTAAAGAAGGGTATACTACAAGAAAGAAAGTATTGCTCTAACACAAATATATTTGCATAAATTAAGTTCAAAGTCAAGTCGACATTTCAACTTTGACTTTGAACTTGAACTACATATGATAAAGCGATACTTATTTTTTTTTTACAAATGTTCCAAGAACCATTCACTACATCTCCAGCAATTTTGGTGATGAAAGCATTTCCAGGGTCTTTGCAATCAGCAATTAGACCATCTCTAGTCATTACTGCCTTAAGGTACCCATACACGTTGCGATTTTTCGTGCGATTTTAGCCCTTCCGACCGATCCGGTCAGTCGGGTAGGTCGATCTTTCGGGATTCGTAACATGCAAATGTAGTCCGACCGATGCTGTTTTGAGAAAATCAGCTGAAAAGTCGGTCGGGTCCCGAATGATGATGCCCGTAATTTTGTGGCCTGTGACTAATCGGGTGAAAATTCGGGTGAAAAAATCGGGTGAAAAATCATGCATCCGACCGACTTTTAAAAATAGCAGTAAAGCAAAAATCGGGAATCGAAATCGAATATCGAATCGGTCCACAAAAAAACGCAACCTGTATGGGTACCTTTAAGCAGCAGCAGCTGGATGGTGTGACTATGAATTGAACCGCTCTAGTTATTGGGGTAATACATCCATATGTTCTCCTTAAGCCCATTTTTTGTTCTGATCATGTGATCTAGAAATGATTCAGAAGCCATGAGCTCTGCACAGGTTCCATTCATCTGTGTCACAGATTGCGGTGTCACCCAGCGATCTGTAACTTCAGATGTGCATTCTACTAGTTGTGCTGTGTCTCTTCCCTAACCTCAGAGGACCAGGACCTTTCGTAGGTCAGCTTCCTCTGCTGGTGGTAGAGATTGTGGCACGTGATATGGCTCCTGCTCCTTCTGCTAGCGCTTCTTATCTCTCACCTGAAGCCGGTCCAATCAAGCCACATGACCAGGTATTTAAGGAAGTCACAGGCAACAGAAGAAAGAGGTCTTTCAATCTCTGTTCCACAGGCTTAGATTATATCTGTCTGCTACATTGGTACTGACCACTGGTCTGTTTTTGACTACCTTGTTTGCAGCTTGCCCTGACTATCACCTGTCTGACTACATCTCTGCACTTTGCCTTGGAATTCTGCTGTCAGCCGCTGCCAGTAAGTGTAACTAGGGACAGCAACCTGGGGGCTCCCCCCAGCAAAATCCATCAGGGTCCTTAGACTCTGCGCCCTGGTTTATACTTGTCTGGTGGAGCGGTGGGTCCACTGCTCCTGTGGTTCACCCATGACAATCTGTATTTATGAATTGAGACTGGTAATCCAGCTCTTCTTAAAAATCCTCAACTTCTCCTCACTGACAGTTGGATGCAATGACAGTGACAGAAAATCATTATTACTTTTTTTTCTTTTTAGGAAGCAGACAGAGCTATCATAAGAAATCAAGAAGCAGCTGTCTTCATCAGACAGCATTGGCCATTCAGACTTAATGATGCCTTGAACTCACTAATACAGTGGGAATGTGCGTGCTGCCCCCCTGGGGGCCAAATAATTAAGCTCAAATTGAATTTTAATTTTGTATCATTAGCCTCTGATTTTTTAAGGCAATCATCACATCATCTTCAGAATATTATTTTCTGTCACTGGCAATGCAGTCCATGGTTTTAGAAATAGATTTGCATGCCGCACAGGCTCCTGGATTGTTAATATAATTCTACTCAAAACTGGTATTTGCACATGAAAACGTGATTTTATCCCAAAGTGTCAGAAAAGGTAGATTATCAATGAGCACAATGGTAACAGTGACGGATAAACAATATGGCTATGACCATTGAAAGCAATGGGTTATGACGTGCCTGTGATAGGCCTCACGTCGGTATTTACATGACGCATTGAGGCGCTGTCATGACGCATCCATTCGAATTCAAGGGACATGTCAGAATGACGCATACATTACGCGCCCGAAAAACAATATCATTGTACTCGCAGCCCAAAAGCAAAAAGGGGGGGGGGGCGCTTGCGCCACCAATTGCCCATCATGGACGCCAAATGTTAACGCATCTATGACATGCAGTGTAGACATTTCAAAATCATAAACCATTAAATACATATTTAAAACTTAAAAATACTTGATTTCAATATCAAATGTGCCAGTTTAGAAGTTGGGCTTTTAAAGTAGGTTACTAAGCACCATTCACTTTTCTGGCTTCTGACAGCCAGCAGGCCGGAAAGCGCTACCCGCCGCTGCGTTCAGGGAACCCACCACCATGTTTGATATGCTGTTCAGAAATCCCCCATTTTATCCCTATTGGCAGATGCAGGAAAAGCAACCCAGGGTTGACTAAAGTTACGTCTTCAGGGCTGCTGCACTTTGTGGGCTTCCGGGGCCTGGAAACACAGCATTCACAGGCGCCTGCATGTAAATATGTATGAAAATGTCATTATTTATATAACTGATACCATTATGCTTTGTAGGACCAGCCTCTATCTAGTATGTCAATAATCTCTGACCATCTCCTGTATTATGTCTGTAGAAGAGCTGCAGGCAGACGGAGAGTCGGCGGTTGTGCCCGATCCTGGCACAGGAACTGGCTTTGGGCATAGAGCCCAGGAGGTTAATCCTATTGTTCTACAAACCTGTGAATACAGAATCAACCCCTTCAGTGCTAAGTTTCCATAAGTTGAATAGAAATAGATTAGAAACAAAATGTTTTTGATTGTTTGGAGTGGAATAGATCTGCACAAGAAGAAAGTGAAACTAAAGCAACGATAAATTTTTAAGCTGGTATAAAATTGTATGTCGATTGTATCATTCCCCATATGTAGTACAAGATTTTTGATCTATTTTTTTTTTATTTTTTTTTTTCAATCCACAAAACAATCGATCCAAAATAGTCCGATTGAAATTTCAATCAGAAGTGAGGTAGAATAGGTAGAAAAAAAATCGATCAAAAATTGGTTGACCACACTTGGTTCTCAAAATACCGAACCAATTTTCAATCGACCGATCAAAATTTACCATCCAGTCTGATCAAAAAACGAATGAATTTTCACTCAATTTTGATCGGATTAAAAGCAGCCCATACACGGGTCAGATTTTCAATCAATCGACTTAAAACGATCAATTTTTTTGTCGATTGATTGAGAATTGAGTTTTGCCCACCTGGTTAAATCGACTTAATCCGATCAAAATTGAGTGAAAATTCAGTCATTATTTGATCGGACTGGATGGTAAATTTTGATTGGTCGATTGAAAATTGGTTCGGTATTTTGAGAACCAAGTGTGGTCAACCAATTTTTGATCGATTTTTTTCTACCTATTCTACCTCACTTCTGATTGAAATTTCAATCGGACTATTTTGGATCGATTGTTTTGTGGATTGAAAAAAAATAAAAAATAAATAAAAAATCGATAAAAAAATCGATAAAAAATCTTGTACTACATATGGGGAATGATACAATCGACATACAATTTTATACCAACTTAAAAATTGATCGTTTTAAGTTGATTGATTGAAAATCTGACCAGTGTATGGCCTGCTTTAGTCGATTTAACCAGGTGGGCAAAACTCAATTCTCAATCAATCGACTAAAAAATTGATCGTTTTAAGTCGATTGATTGAAAATCTGACCCGTGTATGGGCTGCTTTAGTGTGAGGAGGGAGGGGCAATCTATTTAAATTGTTATTATTACGGTAATAATTATTTTTCTACTTCCTAAGTACAACAGAAAAGTTGTCCAAATATGAATGATTAACCTAAACTGGGGATAAAAAACTGAAAAGTTGTGATACTAAAAATCTTCATCTACTTGCATATCAAAGTTATACCGGCACAAATTAGTCTTTATGTAGAAAACTATGATTTAAAACAAGCCTAAAAGGTGACCATACACGTGCCGATTTTTCGGCCGTTTTTAGCCCTCCCGACCGATCCAGTAGGTCGGTCGGGAGGGATTCAGAACTGTTTTAAAATCGGCTGAAAAGTCGGTCGGGTCCCGCCCGCGGATGCCCGATTTTTCGGGAAGACGGCAGCTTGTACATGACGGCAGCTTGTACATGACATATACAAGCTGCCGTTTTCCCGAAAAATCGGGCATCCGCGGTCGGGACCCGACCGACTTTTCAGCCGATTTTAAAACAGTTCTGAATCCCTCCCTCCCGACCTACCCGACCGGATCGCTCGGGAGGGCTAAAAACGGCCGAAAAATCGGCACGTGTATGGTCACCTTTTTCTGACTAGTGGTTTAAATCAGTTCCATTTAAATCAAATCAAACCCTGCCCACAGTGCAGATGCAGATGGGAGAGCTGCCATGTGCACTGTATGGAAGGGGGCCACCTCCCTCACAGCTCTGCCAGTCAGGGCTATAGGCAGGGAAGATGTCATGACCGGGCAGTGCTGACTTCCTGTCTACCCATCTCCCCCACTGATAACTAATAAATAACCACAGATACACATTTCTTCAGAAAACTTTGTCTGTATTAAGTGCGAGTTATACAAAAAGGCCACAGCTTATCCATAAACTGACATGAACCCTCGCCAGTGCCGATAACTTACTAACATTAATAATTCCAGTTAAATAAATTTAAATAACATATTAAATGACATATTAAATGACATATTCACCGTCCGTACCAGCCAACCTGCCCCTTTTTAATCCAGCACGGTGGGTACTTCCAATAAAATGAAAAACAGTAAACAATAACCAACTTAGGGCCTGGGCCCTCTATAAACACCACATTTTGATAACTGCCATCCCTAAATAAGCACGTCACCACTATTTACCAGCTAAAATCTCACATTGGCACGGACGAGGACCCGCCAGCTGCGACAAATGCAACCAAGAAAAGAATAAAAAACACAAAATACATACAGCATAACAAGTATAAACAAGGGAGGGTGGGTGGGTGCCTGTTCTCCTGTGGAAGAGGCCTCACTTCCGGGCGCTCTTCCTTAACCTCCTGAGCGTTTGGTCCTTGGCACGGTTTTTTCATTACCGTGCCACGGGCAATCGCGGCGGAGCACAATATGCTCCGCCACGACTTCCTGCTCAGCTGGAGGACGTACACGTAAGTCCGGCGTCACTGGAGACGCCGGACTTACGCTGAGGAAAAGCGACGCCCCTCCAGTTACACGGAGGTCTATGGCGCCGCCTACCCCGCCCCCTTCGCGTCACCGGTGACGCGATCGGGGACGGACCCGGAAGCATCGGCATACATGCCGATGCTCCCGACCGCCATAAGCAGACGGCGAGACCTAGAGCGCGGCTCTAGTTAACTGGGGCTGAGTTTGATGATGCATAAAACTCAGCCCGACTTAATTCGGGCTAAACGCTCAGAAGGTTAAATCACGTTCCCAGCCCCGCCTCCGGTCCCTCCTCTTCCGGGCCTCACTAGCTGTCAATCTCCCGTCTCCAGCCCGCCCTGTCAAGGCTGCTCCCTCCTACCCGGCTGCGCCGATCGGCTCTGCAGCCACAGATTCAGCACCTCCACCTCTTTAATTCCTGCTCTGCCATTCGGAGCACGTAGCTCTGGCCAGCAGAGTGGGAAAAAGCTGAAATATTTTCCGCCCATCCGACGCTTTGAAGTATAGGATGTGTGTATACATCACAGCATCTTATAGTCTGCAAAATTTGGTAATTGGTAAAATCCAAGTACCTTAGACCAGGGGTAGGCAAAGTGCGGCTTGGGAGCCATATGTGGCTCTTAAGCCCCTTCAGTCCGGCTCAGTGGCGTAGGGACTTGTCCTTTCTGCTACCTGTTCTGTAATATTTTTCATTCATCCACCCCACTCCCAACAGCAAAACCCCGACGCCATCACCAACAACCCCTAAATATGCCTATAAGGGGGGCTTTGTGTTTACCTGTAAGGGGGAGCTCTGTGGCTACTAATACGTGGGGGCTTTCTGTTTACTAATAACCTCCCTAGTGGTTGGGACGAACCCTGTTCGTTCGCCGTTCAGGGTCGCCGCAACCGCAGGGGAAGTCGGCATCGAGTACACCTGATGCCTCCCTGGAAAGCTGCAGCTATTGTCTTCATTACTGCAGCATTTCCGTGGTTTCAGCACCGCCCCGATCGCGACACCGGCTGTGTGGAGAGCAGCGGAGGGATGGAGTGAGTGACTGGCAGTGTACTTTGTACACTGCCTTGATTGCCCGTACCGCGCCGTTTTCAACTGGCAGTGCGCTAGGAAGGTATAAGGGAGGGGGCTTATGGCCTACTATTGGGGGCTTTGTTTGGGCTACCGGACCTACCGGTGGGGCGGGGGTCTGGTACCTATATGGAGGGCGAGCTTTGTGGCTCAAAAAACGCAGCTGGACTACGTCAGCATCATTAAGGGAGGGGGCTACCTATGGCTTTACCTACAGGGAGGGTTTGTGGGACTACCTGTAATAGGGGGGGGGGGGGGGGTTACTGCGCTACCTACACATGGGTGTGCTCTGTCTTACCTATTATGGATGGGGGCTTTGAGTGGCTACAAATAACCAGGTTGGGGGCGTCTCTGTAGTAACCTTAAGGGGGGATTTGTGATAGCTTAAATAACAGAACCATGAGTTCAAACAACCTGACTGTACCCAAAACCTTTTCATTGTGGTCACAGTTATATTGTTAATACATTTAACTATATAATCTATATGATTGTTATTACAGTGAGTGATTGCTCCGATTGATCGGCAGCGCCGATGGCATAGCGGCCGATAGTGGCTGGTAAATAGTGCAGTGATCGGCGTATCGGCGCAAAAAAGCCGATCCAAGCTGGGGGCGTGGCCTGACGCCGTAGTCTGCATGGAAGCCTGGCCTCTGGAGGCCTCACTCCACTTACCCCTGTTTTCCTGTCCTGGTTTCCCCTCGGCCATCCTTCTACCTCCTGCGTCCCCAAACCTCACCATCAACACGGCTGGTAGTCACCATCGACTCACCTCCCCGGTGGACAGTTTGTGCGCTGTGGCAGCCGCGTTGCAACTTGACGCTGACGCGGGGACCGAAAATTTTGGCCCCCGGCGTCGGCCTACTCGCGTCTCGCTCCGGACTTCGCGGTCGGTGTGCGACCCAGCCTGGAAACACCTCTCAGCTACACAACCATCGTCTGAATACCTACCTCTGCTGGGACCACACCGGGCGACGGCCCTTCTCGCTCCTTCCCTGCCCCAACAACACACACGCAGTGGGACCCATCTAGAGATCGTGGGTGGGTCGGAAAATTGAGGGCCGGGGGTCCTCAGTTGGACTTGCCCGTCACTCAGTGGCATGGCCTGGTTGTGGCTGTTGTTTGCCCGGGGCCACTGGCTCTCCACCGGACGGGCTCTCTCTGGTTAGTAGTGGTTGACGACTCTCGCCTGGAATCCATTCCACGTTCACAGTGGGGGGGTATTCCTCAGTCCCTCATGCTTTGTATCCTTTCCTATCCTATGTGGGAGTTTCTGAACACGTGGTATGGGCAGACACTGATGGGGGCCAGTTGTAAAGTGAAAGCAGTTGCCAAAAATATGCAGTAATGCACGCTGGTGTAATAAGGACCAGACAATGAGCGTGACTACTTGCAGTGTACTTTCTAATGGCTATATACAGTGGACCTCTGCCTCGGCAACCACATGCCCCCCACATATATACAAGCACACACCTCGCCCCCCAAATATATACAGAGGGGCAAACCTCTGCCTCCACCCCATATATACAGCACACCTTTCGTCCCAGCCCTATATATACAGTTGCACCTCTGCTGCCCCCCATATATATCAGAGCAACACCTAGCACCCCCATATATACAGCACCACCGTCGCCCCCCTATATATACAGCGCACCTCTGCCCCACATATATATGCAGCGCAAATCTGGCTCTTCCCCAATATATACAGAACACCTCTGCGCCCAATATATTACAGTGCATTCCCCTGCCATTTTGTGATCGGCACGTGATCGGCAATCGCAGATTCTTGGTGATCGGTAATCGGTGATCGGCCCCAAAAATGCTGATCGGAGCATCTCTATTATTAAGTATTATATAAAGTTTTAAGCTTAACTAAGACTTATTAAGTTTGTTTGCCCACCCCCCTAACAGCAAAACCCCAGCGCCATCATCAACAACCCCTAAATAAGGGGGCTTTGTGATTACCTGTAAGGGAGAGCTCTGTGGCTACTAATAAGTGGGAGATTTCTGTTTAGGGAGGGGCTGTATGGCTACCTACAGGGGGCTTTTTGGCTACCTACAAATGGGGGGGGGGGGTCTGGCTACCTAACTGGAGGGGGCTTTGTGGCTACCATCAAGGGAGGGGCTCTATGGTTACCTTTAAGGGGAGCTTTGTGACTAAAATAACAACATGCAAACCTGACTTACCCAAACTTTCAAAGGAGATGCAAAACCATTGTTCCCAGGGGTTGTCAGTCATTGTGGTCACAGTATATTGTAATACATTTAAAAAAATATATTGTTATTAAGTATTATATAAAGTTTTAAGCTTAACAAAGACGTATTAAGTTCATTTTAGAGAAGGTTTTAAGGGAAAGAAGACGTCATTTTAAAATTTTGACAGCACAACCCCCTTTTTGGCAGCAACCCCCTCCGGCTCTCAACATGTATTTCAAGCGCTACACCGCTGTGATTTGGCTCTTTGGTTATATAAGTTTGGCGAATAGGTTTGCCTATCACTGCCTTAGAACAGATGTGATGCTATTCTTCAATAGCAATGTTTTAGATTTTTTTTTTTAATGCTCATTCAGAAACATAACCTGATCCACTTCAGGAGCTGGGATCCCATCCAGGGAAGCAATTAAAGTGAATGAAAATCAAAGTGTCAACATTGACCATCGCTAAAATCCATGTTCGTTTGGGCATCACACAGAAATGCAAACATTTTACAGAGCACTTGTGTCCAGTGAGCCGCGAGGAATACACACAGGACTGCTCACATTTGGGTCTACAAAACTACTTACTTTGCCTGAGAGGAAAACTCCTTCCTCTCAATTTTTATTAAGAACTTCAGATAGATGACTATTTAAAGTAAATATCACATATAGGGCTCACCAACGTCTTATTGAACAAACGTATACCGATATTGGAGAAGACACGGCTTTCTCTGGGAGGATTATAATAAAAAAAGGGAGCAGACAGAGTACAATAGAGACGGTGCTTGAATAGTTTCTAAAAGACGACTGTCAGTGCATTTGACAGCTGGGAAGCATTTAGCTTTGCCAGAGAACTAGCGTGGAGGGAAAAGGAGGAGGAGGATATATTCAACATGACATAAATACCTTCTTAAGGGAACCGGTTTTGAAATTTACCGTGAAATACAAGGAGAAAGTGGTGTAATTCCAGGTATGACAAACAAACCTTTGGAGAATAAAAATACAATAGCAAACATTATCAAACTACCAATTTTGTTCAATACCAATAATGTTCTCTTCAGAAGATGCACTTGTTTCCTCTTATGAGACTTATAGAACAATAAACATTTAATCCTAAACTCCCCATGGACAAAAACACAGCATCCTAGGAGGCTGGGCTTTGTTTCACTCCCCCTGGCCCAGCCAAAAGCCCAGAGAGGGCTGAGCTTTAGTATGTGTCTATACACTAGCAGAACCCATTTGCCACCTTAAGGAGATCCCTAATAACTTACCTTATGGACTCAACCCCCCTCAAATATGAAAATAGCAGCTCATAAATAGAAAATTCAGAAAATAGGTACTGAACTATATATACATACATTTTGTTGTATCTCTATCTTCTGGCCCTGGACTTTTGGCTTGGATAGAGGGAGTGGAACAAAGCCCTGTCCCAGCAGTGGCCTTCTGACTTGGCTGGAGGAAGTGGAACAAAGCCCTGCCTCCCAGCA
>CM070043.1:43809193-43820378 GCA_036250615.1 Ptychadena robeensis | reverse complement strand
TGATAATGTTCCTAAATAGAAAAGGGGGTCCTGCAAGATAAATATCATGATACTAATGCACTCTGTTTTCTATTTCAGATCCTGCTCACCTGGACATAGCTGTCACCATCTTTAGACAGGACTATGGATACAAATGGCACTACTTTGAGTCCCACTAATGGGACCAACAATCTGAAAGCATCTCACAGCCTATGGGAGGTGATCACCATTGCCACAGTCAGTGCCGTAGTCAGTCTTATCACAATCGTGGGCAATATCCTTGTTATGGTGTCATTTAAGGTAAATAGTCAGTTGAAGACTGTGAACAACTACTACCTGCTAAGCCTGGCCTGTGCGGACCTCATCATTGGCGTGTTCTCCATGAACTTATACACGTCTTATATTTTGATTGGCCAGTGGTCCTTGGGCAGCCTGGCGTGTGACCTGTGGCTTGCTTTGGATTATGTAGCAAGTAATGCATCAGTGATGAACCTGCTGGTCATCAGTTTCGACAGATATTTTTCTATAACAAGGCCGCTAACTTACAGAGCGAAGCGTACTCCTAAGAGAGCTGGAATAATGATTGGACTGGCTTGGTTAATTTCTTTCATCTTGTGGGCCCCAGCTATCCTCTGTTGGCAGTATTTTGTTGGAGAACGTACAGTGCCACCAGAGGAGTGTCAAATACAGTTCCTTTACGAACCTATAATTACCTTTGGTACGGCCATTGCTGCCTTTTACATTCCAGTATCAGTGATGACCATTCTGTACTGCCGTATCTATAAGGAGACAGAAAAGCGCACCAAAGATCTGGCTGAGTTGCAGGGTTCGGAGTCTGTGGCAGATTTCGAAATGATAAGGCCGCAAGGGGCTCTGCTTAAATCCTGCTTCAACTGTAAGCAACAGACTCTCACCAAAAGAGAGAGGTGTCAGGCATCTTGGTCATCATCCAGCCGGAGTACTTCTGCCACGGTCAAGATCTCCCACAGTCCCAATATTTCCAGTGAGTGGGTGAAGGAAGACCAGTTGACCACGTGCAGCAGCTACCCCTCCTCAGATGATGAGGACAAAGCAAAGGAAGGTGTCTTCCAGGGTGCCTACAAGAACCAAACTACAGCTGAAAAAGAAGAGGAAACCAAACACATTCTAACAAAAGAGCAGCCGACGCTCAGTGAATACGACAATGAAAGGTTCTTCCTAACCCCAAATAAAGCTCACTCACAGAAAAGTCAAAAGTGCGTCTCGTATAAATTTAGAATTGTTGTGAACGACGATGGGTCTCAGGAAGTGAACAATGGGTGCAGAAAAGTAAAGATCACCCCGTGCTCCTCCATGTCCAAAGGGCACTCTTTGCGCAGCATGGACCCCAGCTTCAGTAACCATATCACCAAACGCAAAAGGATGGTTTTAATTAAGGAGCGCAAAGCCGCACAGACGCTAAGTGCCATTCTCCTAGCTTTCATCATCACTTGGACTCCTTACAACATCATGGTTCTGGTGTCCACCTTTTGTTCGGACTGTATCCCCTCCTCCCTTTGGCACCTGGGTTACTGGTTGTGCTACGTCAACAGCACCGTGAATCCTATCTGCTACGCCCTGTGCAACAAAACTTTTCGCAAGACTTTTAAAATGTTGCTGCTTTGCCGCTGGAAGAAAAAAAGCGTGGAAGATAAACTATATTGGTACGGGCAGCATCCGCCCAGCCACAACAAGCTGCCGTGAATGTGTTTTAAGGAGGTGTTATGGCAAGAGTACGGGTTGTGGTGATGCCAGGACCACAGTGGGCAGTTGTGGAGCTACTTCTTCCCCCTTTTCATTGACTGTTGACCTTACAGCTGTGTTTGGCCAGTGCTGTGTATTGTGTTCGTGGTGTACAGTTTAAACAAAAAAGAAAAAAAGAAAAAACACACCCGAACAAGAATTACTGATCAGCCAAAGCAGGTCCTGGAAGTCGTCGAATGCCTTTTTGATATAGCCTGGTTATAGGAGCTGCTGCATGCTATTTGGCTTCATGAGAACTCACTACAATAAATATATATGTGCACCAGAACTGAGCTTTTTTAAAGTAAAGCTCCAGCCTTTTATAGTTAGGATGCCTATAAACTGTTATCATGTTACTGTGCAAACAGTGGGAATCCAGTTGTCGTGAGTGCTATACATAATATGCTGCTTTGGTTATAATTACTTCTGAATATTTGATGTTATATAGTCTCGGGCAGTTCTAGATGACTTGCTGAGAGCTGCTCTTATACAAAAAGTTTTATATATACATATATATGGATATATATATCAGTGGTTCCCAAACTGGGGGGCGCGAAGGTATCCCAGGGGCCCTCATTTTTAACCTGTGTTTGAATAGGGAGGGGCTCGATAATGATCCTAAATAGAAAAGGGGGGCCCTGCAAGGAAAGTTTGGTAACCACTGATACATACATATATATGTATATTACTTTGAAGATTGTTGTCAAAGTGTCAAAATGTTCTAAGGAAATAACATTACCTTAAATTGTAATAGCAAAAGCTAAAAAAAAAAACA
The DNA here is from genome assembly GCA_036250615.1 of Ptychadena robeensis. Classification (NCBI taxonomy): domain Eukaryota; kingdom Metazoa; phylum Chordata; class Amphibia; order Anura; family Ptychadenidae; genus Ptychadena; species Ptychadena robeensis. The sequence goes on along the minus strand of CM070043.1, from coordinate 43,817,863 downwards.
TTTGCAAGTAACAAAAGAAACATGTTACTGTTTTCTCGTATAGTGAGAGGTGACAAATTTGTATCCGTCAAGTAATACTCCCGTAAAGTTGGTTTACTGTTCTCTGTTTACGTTTACATGTATTTTAGCCCTTCTGTTGATTTTAAGATTTTCTTGGTCATGCTACCATTTCGGATTTAACGTGGTCGATTTTATTCATGATCTAATAACTTAAGATCTACTAGGTATCACATTAGACCTTTGCCATGCCCATGAATAATAGACATTGGTGGTGCCACTAGCAGTCAGGCTATGGATTTGAAGGTTGAATGTGCAGTAAGGTGACCATAAAGCACTGTCTTCATGTAAAACATTGTGTTCCAGAAGCTGTTATAGTTGGGTAGGCCATTAGCTACTGCTGTCATATCTGTCTAGTGGTAACATCTACTTTGATTAAAAATATAATCCGAATGAACCTCACTAAAAGGCTCCTCATACCTTGTTTAAACACATCACTTGGCATTTACATCTTTGTTAATTATTTGTATGTATTTAATGTATGCTCTAATTTAAAAAACACACAACTCCCAAAAATAAATAAATATATATATATATGACAAAGTAAAAAAATAAATATAATAAAATACCATATTCTTTGCTCAATAAGATGCACTTTTCCAACCTAAAGAGCAAATGCACTAGAAAGTATATTGTATACTTGCAGAGAAAAAGAAATGTCAATTGATAGCTGTCCCCAGTGTCCCTCAGCTCTGTGTCTCACTCTGATCACTACCTGTACCCCCCCCCCCCTCCTGTTGATAGACAGAAGCTAGGACAGACCTGGGGCCCACATCAGGTGTCCCATTAAGAACTTATCCTCCTTTAAGCACAGAATGACCAACAGGGGGGGGGGGGACATTTCATGAGATTAGATGTGAGGGGGCAAGTTGGAGCTGATATCGACCGGGACCCATCCAAAGCAGTGCCCACGAACCTGCCACCTACGCCGTCTACTGTGTCCAGACCCCCCTGGTCTCCATGTCCGGTATATGCTCTCTGTCAAGATCTGCTCCCCCTGTAGCATACAATGTCATGGGGGAAAGGTCACATCAATTATGGTATGGATGTTGCGACATAGATGGGGGAGCTCATATCGATGGGTGCAGACTTTGCTCCTATGGCTTTGCATCTCCGAGAGACCAACTTAAAATCTTCTGGTAACCCTCTTTCATCCAACAATCTTGTCTACGACCATTATTTCCAGAGAAATTGACCCCCTATGTCGCAACATCCATGCTGAAATTGATGCAACCTTTCCCCCATTGTGTGCTACAGGGGGAACACATCTCGACAGAGAGCATATACCAGACATGGAGACCAGGGGGGCCTGGATAAAGTAGCTAGCACTGCTTCTGTACTCCAGGGGGAGCAGATTTCAATGTGGGAGCTAACATCGTCAGAACACCTAACTTTCTTTTCCAGACCTTTATCACCTTGTTGAAAAGATGCTCCCCTCCACATCTCAACAATGAGTGCACATAATGCCTAGAGGTCTCCAAACTTTGGCTTGGGGATGATGCAGTGATGTGATCATGACACTGTGTGTGCTTCATCATGGTGACATCAGGAAGTCTTTAGGAATAAGCAGGGCAGGAAATTTAAAAAGATAACATTGTCCCTGTCACCCTGTCATTTATGATGCCGGTGATGCATGAAATTGCCACCTCTATGGCGGGTTAGCCATTACAGGCTATTGGTCCGACCCTTTTATCAAATTTAAGAAGCCAATGTGGCCCCTGAGTCAAACATTTTTCCCACCCCAGACCTAGAAGAAGGCAGGGGAGAGAGCAGGGAGTGATCAGAGCAGAGAGGAGAAAAGACTTACCCTGGCTACATGAGTGTAAGGCTATATTTCCACTATACGTCGGAACCCCTCTGCTAAGCGTATTGCTTGGTGGGAGGTCCCGACGGAGCACATTCCCTTACCTGCTCGGCGGATGCTGTGTCTTTACTGCGCCGAGCCATTCCGCTGATGCAAGGCTGAACGTAGTGGTGCAGATGCTGTGTTTAGACATCCACAGATGCAGAGGTTCAACGTACTCGACTACGGTAAGGTCTATGTCCTCCGTCGGGACCTCCCGCCAAGCAATACACTTAGCGGAGGGGGACATATAGTGGAAACAAGCCCTAAGTACACTAGATTGGTTCTTATAAAGTTCCTTCTCACAATGATGCATCAGCCACTCTTTTCCTTATACATTTTATGGAAGTCGTATCTTTAAGGATGAATTACTTCACATTACAAGCAGCCAGAGGTCAGCAATGGTGTTTTTTTTTGTCCTCCTCTACAAAATATATAAATATTGTTCAGTCTGGGAACAGACATCTTTTAAAGGGATGGAAATATGTAGGTCGACATTCCTGACCTCCTAATGGAAAGTTTGTTGCTTGGCTGCCAAGGATCTGAAAGGAATAAAAAGAAACTAATGTGAAAAAATAAAATCAAGGCCATTCTCCTGACCATGGCAATGTTACATTTCCAGGCTGTTGTGAACTTTATGGCTTTAATACTCATAAGGGGCAAATATCCTAGTAAGTCATCGAGTTATACATGCACCAATACATAAAGCTGCATACCATGGCAATTATGTATTTTGTTTGTAAATTGCTAGCTATGTACTGCATTTTATCAATTCTAGAGATGGTGGAATTTTTTGACTTGCTAACTTTGTGAGCTGATTGCAAAGCCTCTGAGCATGGTTTCATCACCAAAATTGCTGGAGATGTAGAGAATGGTTGTGGCAACATTTGAAAAAAGAATATGCTCTAGCAAATGTAGTTTTTGCATTAATTATCTAGAGAAAAGTATTACCACTACTGCCTTATACAGGGGAGGCCACCATCCCAAAATATACAAGGAGGGGGGGTGGAGGGCAGCGAGTTCCGAAAGTTTATCGGACCCCCAGTGTCCTTCCAAAATTTTTTCTCTTAGCCCGAGGCAAGACGTGGGGTACTTTATATTGGCCAACCCAACCTACAATACTACCTCAGATTGAGTGGTTTTGACAAGAGATCGTAGTTGGGTATACATCAAACAATCACGTAAAGTTTTAACAAATAGAAGGTCACCATTAAAAGAGTCTTTAGCATTAACTGGCTACCAGAATGTCCAATATGGAACATTTAAAAAGACTTTATTGGTTTTCACATTCTGGGCCGTATCCTTCATTTACTATCGGAGGTCTTCTGTCCATGTGACACACCAGTTGTTTAGAGTGACCCATACGATTATCAAGGAGCCACTACCTCGACCGCGTTCAACAGCGTTTTCCTTCTTCAGGGGTTGGTATAATCTGTGGAGTGTATATAGTTAGATCAACACGGCATCTAGAGTAGGGAGAGGAGACTGCGGGGGGGGGGGGGGGGGGGGGGGGGAGGGGAGGGGGAATGTGCAACTTTGAACAAAGATATGCCTAGCAATGTAGTTTTTTGCATAATTAGGTTAAATTAAGTCGAATAGGTTTTTAAATTTTACTGACTTCGAACTTAATTTGTGCAAACTATTGTGTTCGAGCAATTTTTTCTTTGTTGTATCCCCCAACCCTTCCTTATCCTTCCAGCGTTGGTGATGAATCATGTTCAGGGCTTTGCATTATCTCTTACATTCCAATGCATAGCTACAATTAACAAGTTGCCTTGCTGATCAACCCAAGCCCCCCGTTGCTAAGTTATTTGAGATAAGCCCAGATGTGGGCAAACTAAGGCCCCCGGGGCCAAACTGCCCTTTGTCTTTAATTTGGCGCCCTTGTCACCTGGTGTCAAGATGCTCTGCGTCTTGACAAGACACTTCATTCCCTGCAACAATCTGAAGATAACACCTAGAGCATGGATGGCGAACCTGTTAGAGACTTGTAATCCATATCCCACGTATTTGCACAGCAAAGTCAACATAGTAATTTTCCATGATAACTGACACCACTACAAACGTGAGGGAAATAAGTATTTGATCCCCGCTGCTGCTTTTTGTGTTTCCCTCTGACAAAGAATCACATTTCTGGAATTTGGGGGACTGTGCATTCAGCAGAAGGAGAAGAGAATGGACGTCGGTGGAGAGATAGGCAGCTTGTTTTCTGCAGGTCTGTACTACACCCTCTTCATTTGCTTCTGTACTGCCTTGACAGCTCAGGTTGCCCACAGAGAGGGCTATGAATGCCACCTCTGGCAACCCGTGCCATAGGTCCTGCCACAATGACCTAGAGGATAATTGTTTGGATTGATACCTTGACCATAGTTTTGCGGCAATAGAATGTTTAACTTTTTTATTACTATTTTTTTTTTTTTAAACGATTACTTTTTATTGAGAAGAATTTTTACAGAAAAAGAGTACGAAGAGCACAAGCGCTCCATAGCAATACATAATACACAAGAATGTCCACTTGATTAATGTCATTGCAGCATGGTGTTACATCAACATTATGCCAAGTTAAAGTAAACCAATGCTTTGAGATGGTAAGTATGACAGGTGCGTCAATGCCATACACATCGATACGCGCCGATTTTATCTGACCACAGGCTGCGCGCTCACGCTGTCGGTCAGTTAAAAATCGGCCGCTAATCGGCATGTGCCCACTGGGGCACGATCCCTGTCGCCCCCTTCCCGGCCGCCAGAGAACGGACATCTCTGGCCGATGGGAGCCGATGAAAGCCGCTGCCATAAGCGCAAGAACGCGTCTTCATTGCAGCTATGGCCGGCACACACAGGTGCCCGGCCGATTGAAGGGGCCCCAGAATGCAACGGAGGCTAAACGTGATGACGTCTCACGTTTAGCATCCGGAAGATATCGGAGAAGATATCGGCGTGTGTCGGTAAGTGTATGCCTAGCATTAGAGACGGCTTGTAATCTAGGCTCTAATCAGGGCCACTCAAGATGTTGGCAGGATAGGTACATGTACAGGGCAGGGGGGTAGAGTGGGGGAGCTATTAATAATTTTCTAACATCTTTTCTTTTTTTTAATATCCTGTCCCCTAGCTACGAGATTAGGCCCCCTAGCAGGGTGGCTCTTGTAGACTCCTGGTCTGGCCCCTATGTCACATTTAAAAACCCATTGTGGCCCACAAGTCAAAAAGTTTGCCCACCCATGATATAGCCTCTGTGGTTGTCTTTCTTATCCTCCGGTGCTTGGTAGGTCATTGAAACCAACACATGCATATTGGGTTATGGGATTGGTCTTATGCACAAGCTTATTCAGTAATAAAATAAGAAGTAGAGCAAGGATGAGGATGATAGCGCTGGAGGCAACACCTTCAGAGGTCAGGAATGGCAGATTCTAATGTTTGTGATAAAGCAGGACTGTAAATTTGCCCGCTCAAAGTAAAGCAAAGTTACGGTTACTCCCCCAATGTTCTCGCTAACTGGTGGGGGTGATGAAGATACCCGGTCCCCCCATACGACCCTCTTTATTCCGGATAACCCTGCAGTGGTAAAGCATATATATTCATATTAATGCAATGGGTTCTATTTAATTTTCATGCAATGGGTTCTATTTATATCTACAATCCCAATGATAAATGTATTTTTATGTTTCCAATTTATTGAGAGGATTCTGTTTGTCAATACATGCCATTCTCACAAAGGTAACTGTGTCTGTGTCTCTTCATTTCTAGTCTTGTACTGTATGTAATAACATCATTATGCCAAGGGCAGCACATAAGGGGTCCACTAGTATGCATGGGGACCAAAAACTAGCTATCCGTACCTTGATTATTCTTACTAGGCGCATTTGTCTGCTAGCCAGAGAGTGGAGAGATCTTCAGTCCAGCCCGCAGTGCAACCCCCTCACCCCTTCTCTCTGATGTGTGAGACAGAAGCCGATGATGTTTTTTTCCTTTTTTTTTTTACTTAATAATCTGGGTTTTCTGTTTCACGGCAAGTGTTTACAAGGGACATCTTGCGGCTGAAGTTCATATTGCAGATTGAATTGAAATTAAAGTTCGAACACATATACACAATAGCTGTACAAAAAACTTAACTTTTGCCAAAGTTCTTTCAGTTCTTTTTTATTGTTAAATGTATACAATTTATGTCACCTGGATAACTGCAGGGAAACATGAATAATTATGTAAGGTTGCAGTTAGGGGGGTGAGATTGGGAATGTAAATGACTTATCCAAAAAAAAGAATGGTCCCTAATGGTGTTGGAGATCTGGGAGTTGAAAGTCAGAGTAGGCATATGTAGGAGTAAAATCTGACAAGAGAAAAGCACTGAGTGACAGCTGGAATAAGACTATAAAAGGTTGACATTTGGACTGCAGGTTGACTCAGTGGTTAGTTACTAACCCAGAAATATTCAGGGTTGTACTACTGAGGTATGAGATCTGGGGGTTCAAACGTGTTGAAGGAGGATGGAGGATGTCGGAGGATCAATCAGGAACAGGGAGGTCCATCTGCAGCAGAATCTACCATGCAGGAAGCTGCTAGGGGGCACTCTTGGGGAACCTTGTGAGGATTCCACAACTTGTTTAGCAGACGCTTGGTGACCTCTTTACCCGCCTGTGTCTTGCAGCCTTACAGCATCCAGTATATCCTATACACTGCACCCAGTGCCTCTTCCTCCAAACACGATCCTCTCTTCCAGCCTGTCCTCTTACTCACCCTGGCACGAACCATGCAGTGTTAATTATTGCAGGTAATTACACAGTTCCTATAGAAAATGAATGCCACTGTCCAGTTAGATTAAAACAAAACAAACATTTTCAATCCACAAATATATGTACAGCTTCACTGCTCCTGAGCCCAGACAGCAGGGATGATTCTCTTACAAAAATGTTTCTTCAAATAAACAGTTCCATAGCCTGTGCCCATGCAGAATTGAAGTCCATAAAGTATTTCAAACCCTTCTACCTAAAGGTGGTTCTCCAGGGCCTGTAGTGTTTCCTTACCCTATCTTTGAATGGGGGGGGGGGGTCTTCTCTACTCACATCTTGGTTGCTGGGTTCAGTCCTACAGACAGGCTTGTCTGTTCCCCACAGATCAGCACTCTCAGCAGTATCTATGGACTTTTTCTGGCCAGTAGCAGACTGGCCAGTTAATAGTACACTATCCTGCGCTATGCTTGTGTTTTTTCTCATACATACTGTAATGGAGACACCTGTGCTGCGCCTGAAAAAATGTGTGCAGCAGGGTGTTTTTGGTAACTCATGGCTGTGTACCCTGCTTTGATGCTAGCCGAACCGCAGCGTGGCTAGTGTGAATGAGCCTTTAAGGACCCTGGAAATGCCTCAGCTAGACCTTATATCAGGGCACTAATCAATTTCCACAAGGTTGTGTCATTGTTAGGCTATGTTTCCATGGTGCTATCACGTCTGTCGGCACACCTGCGCTAAGCGCATTACTTGGCGGAGGAGCAGACGAACACAATCCACATTACCTACCTGCAGCCCCGGTTGTTCCCACGGCGTTCTGCCGTTCCGCTGTCCAAAAGGCCAACGTAGTGCTGCATGTCAACCTCCAGCCGGTGGATCGGCAGGGAATTCATTACTGACATTTACCCACCTAACTATACTGGCACCCTTACCCTCACCCAGCCCTATCACAGGTATATTAGGACTACCTGGTGTTTGTACAATAAACCTACCTGGATGGGTGCAGTATAGAGAAGGCCATGGTAAGCTGCTGACCAAGACGAGCAAGTAGTATTTCCCATGCACAAAATCGTTGCCACTTATTGGTCACCTATAGACAGGGGTGCACATAAGTGGTACTCTGGTACTCATAAGGGGCCAAAAACTAGCTCTGCGTACCAGGATTATTGTTACAAAGCAAAGAGTCTGGCTGTCAGCCATAGAGGGGAGAGATCGGCAGCACATTTGGCGTCCCTTCCGCATTAAATAACTGTACAAACAAGTTCACTTTATCATGTATACACTACTGTAAAAGTTACATTTTTTAGATTGGCAAAATTCTTTCAGCTTTTTTTGATAAATGTATACATTTATGTTACTTGAAAAAACTCAGGGAAACATTAATAACTATGAATGGCGGCAGTTAGAGGTGTGAAATGTAATATATAAATATTAATAAAAATTCCTAATTCAAAATAGTGGTCTTCTAAAGATACCCATACACGTTGCGATTTTTCGTGCAATTATAGCCCTTCCGACCGATCCGGTCGGTCGGGTGGGTCGATCGTTCGGGATTCCTAACATGCCGGCCGAAAAAGTCGGTCGGGTCCCGAATAAGGATGCCTGTAATTTTTGGTAAGTTGGCCACTTTTAAAAGATTCCCAATCCAACCAGCCGATCGGTCGGTCGGGCTGTGAATAATCGGGGCCGAAAAGTCGGGCATCCGACCGACTTTTAAAAATAGCACTAAAGCATAAATCGGGCGTCGAAATCGAATATCGCATCGGTCCCCGAAAAATCGCAACGTGTATGGGTACCTTAAGGCTTTTGGAGATCTGGGGGATAAAAGGAATATCAAAGAAGGCATATGGAAGGGTGAAATCTGACAAGGTAAAAGCACTGTGGAATATGATTATAAAAGGTTGACATATGGACTGCAGGTAGTCTCAGGGGTTAGTTACTAATCTTGGGGTTGCACTACTGAGGTATGAGATCTGGAGGTTCAAACAGTGTTGTACTGTGAGAGTTAAGCTAGCCATACACAGTCGGATTCCATGGCCGATCGATCAC
>CM070043.1:43758388-43785988 GCA_036250615.1 Ptychadena robeensis | reverse complement strand
TCGATCGAATTGATGATCGATTTGATGTCAGTTGAACCATGTATGGCTAGCTTTAGACTGGTGGAATCCTTGCAGAGGGATGTCTGTCTTGTTTATCCTATGGTTGGCATCTCTGTTCAGGGTCAAGTTTAATCCCTGCACTTTGGGGGTAGGGCTATCCCAATGACTCCAAATGATTGCCGTGGGAGTCATTGATTATATTTCTTTAAAATTCCTTAGAATTTTATGGGGACAGTGACCACCCACCCTTTACTTCAGATCTCCACTTCTTATCATCAGTTTCCTAGTAACAGATGATGTTATTGGGAAGCCAGTAATGACAAAAATGTTGTTTTATAGATGCAAAGTCCACATAAGGCTAAACATTCAGATTATTGCATCAGCCCAATCTTGATTGGTTCAATTTCATTTACGGTTTATTGGTTTATGGTATGGGTGGGTTTCTGCATTTATTTCATTTGCATTCAGGCATACATTGACAATGACAGAAATACAAAACATAATAATTACATCATCATAGCTGTGGTCACATTCTGAAGTGTCCTATAAAGTGAACCTGAGGCCCTGTGCGTTGGGGAAGGGCGAGTACTGCTATTGTGAGGAATGGGAATGGAAGGGAAATAGGAAGTCTGTATATCTATAACTGAGACAGTGATGCTTTTCTAGCACCATAAATAATGGTAAAAAATGAAGTCATCTTTTCTTGTTGTCAAATAATATCACAGCTGTACAGAGAGCACACAGGAAAAATATATTCCACTGCATGCACGCTGTCCATGGCAATAAGGAACACTTAGATTGTGCGTCTCCTTCACGTTGTGTACGTTATTTGGCATATATAACAAGATATATCCGCAGAAGGGGCGGGGGGTCAGGCCAAGCTAAGAGTCAACTTTAGGAAAAATACAAACTTTATTGTTCCTGCTTAGTTTACGCTCTGTTTTACATTTGGGCTGCTTTGTTTGGATAAGTTCTTCAGGGGTGTTTCCAAGAGGTGGTAAAAGGCGCTTTTTGCTGTTGCGTTTATCAGACAACCATTGTGGGGGCAATTCAAAAGGCCCGAACCCAAATTGCATGGAATACTTGTCATTGAGCATTTCTGCTTCTCCCAGCATCACAGGGGCCACCTGTGATGCAGATTCAGCACCTTGTGGGATGAGCTTCTGAACCAGAGTATGTTCTTCTTTGATGCTGCTGGGAATTGTTTCCTTGACCTTGTAGCTTCTGGAAGCCTCCGACTTGACCTCGTTATCCTCGTCTTCTTCCACAGAACTAAATATCTGCTGCTGTCCAATATGAAACATCTCTAGAAGCTGGCTCCCTGAGCGTACACTGGGCTCCAAGTTCACCTCCGCCACCGAGCCCAAGTTCACCACATTCCTCCTGCTGTACCGCCGATGGAGTTGAACTATGGTGCCCACCACACATTTACGCACAGATTTGTTAACAGTCAAGAAGAGTAAAGGGTTGGTGACAAGGGAAACCTTAGGCAACCAAATGGCAGTGAGCATTAGAAAGTCTGAGATATGAGAAACATTGAGCACAGTGCGATAAACAATCAGTGTCACATATGGAACACTGCAGAGGATAAAGACCAGGACCATGGACAGCAGCATTGAATGCAGTTCAGCCTCCTTCTGTGAGACATATGGAATAGATATAGAGTTCTGCGGGGTCCTAAGGGCCGCTATAATCACCTTCTTCTTCTGGCTGGCACTTAGCGCTCGGCGGATAAGTAGCATAAATAAGAAAACCACAGCAACTGGTACTAGAACAGTGGTGACGTTGTACACCAGGACATATACCAAGTGACCCAGAGAGTAGCCCCATGACTGGGAGCAGGTGGACATGGCGTAGATGTCCGTCACATTAGTCACAGCAAAAACAGGGACACTGGCAATAACTGCATGCGTCCAAATGTAGATCAACAAGTCTCGGGCCTTGGCATCTGATATCTTCCTCTCTAGAGGGTACAATACAGAGTAATACCTGTGGTAAGATAAAACACAACAGATATTAACGGACATATTCAGCAGATTCGGTAGAAACAACCCTGTTCATTTGAAGTAAGCAATTAGATAATGTTCACAAAAAGTTATATAATAAAATAAAAGTTAGATGGCCCTCAACATCTAAGAGGGACCTAAGTGGTATGACTTCTTATATTCTATGAGTATGTAGGGAAGTGGGCCGTGTATTATATGTATGGGTTATTAAAACTGGAAGTGTAAAGAGTTAACTATCCTTTGCTAGGATTCTGTAAGGAGATGTGACCAGAGTCTGCACCAGAGCGCCAGGAGCGGGCGGGCACGAGCGGTGAATCAGGGGCACACCTACATCTCACGCCTACATCTCACAGGTCAGGTGGCTGCAGGTAGGGGGCCCAATCAAGCATGTACACAGATCTGACTGGGCAGGGCTGGCCCCCCATGGCCCGCCCATAGCGCCAACACTGGATGTGACATGATCTTGTTGCTGGGCAAAGCAGGTGCCTGATGAGACAGGGCTTATTTACACGGGTGGTTTTAAATCACCCAATAAACAGGCCGCCAGTTGATTTTCGGGCTTTTGGCAGGTATTTTTAAAACCACCCCCAAACTTGTGCAGGTGCTCATGACAGGTAATTTTCTTAATGTATATGTGACATGCCACCTGGGAGTGACCAGTTCTATGTAAATCAGTCAATTTCTCAAAAAAAAAATTGTTTTTTGCCTATTGCTACTACTTGGAATGGAAATGGTAGATAACCATGTTTTATAACCATGAAAATATAATTTTGAAGACCCCTGATTTGAAATATCAATTGCTCCTCAAACTAAAGTGCGTCGCTACCGGGAAATCTACCTCCCCTCCTTCCTATTTAGTATCTGGTTACCTTAGGAGTGATGAGGCGTAACTCTACCTACTAACTTCCTACCCCGCACATCATTTGCACAAGTGGGGTAGGAACTTAGGAGAACAAACTGTTCATGTTAACGCAAATACAAAAAACACAGACAACTATATCATTATTTCACATTCCCTGTATCGTTTATCACCCAATTTACCTGTCCAAGGCAATGGCAGCAAAGCTGAGGATGGTCACGGAGCAGAAGACTTTGTGGAGGAATTTGATGGTCTTACAGAAGAGCAGAGTGTAAATCCACCAGCAACACTGAGGGTTGGCGCTGAGCACAATGTCGAAAGGCACACACACCAAACTGGCACAGATTCCAGAACAAGCCAGGTTCTTCATAAATCTGTTTGTCACAGACTTGAGTACGGTGGTCCTACAGGTTGACCAAAGGACAATAAAGTTCCCTGTAAAATAGGAAAAATAAAACATGTGTGAAAACACAGATTAACTGCTCCCTGACATATTTTGCAGACTGGTGAACCCCTTACCCCAAAACTTTTGTGGGCTTTCCACTCCCTGAGCTGTAGCCAATCCCCCTCCCCCCTCATTCTTTAACCCTCCTGGTGTTTCGGGAGATACACTGTACTCTACCATGATTCCCCGCCCTCCCCCCACCTCTCAATGCTGGCGTCAATTAGATGGCAGCGATGTGTGCTGGGAAAAGCGGTGCCAACTCCATTATCATGAAGGCCTATGGTGCCGCAGCCGCAGCCGCCCTTTCAGTGTCACTGATGACACAGGACCAAAAGGAATCTGTGAGCCTGCAGCAATGCAGAATCGCTGCTGGTTTATGGTTTATGGAGCATCGGCGAGCACCAGTGAACTAAGAACAAACTGTGACCGAGTTCGGACATAGTGCCAGGGAGGTTAAGCTATATATGCTTCGCACAGACCTCTGCTGATATGGCTGACGGTATTATGGGAAATCACACACACACTGGTAGAATTCAAGGGAATAGCTTTACTTTTTCTCTGCAGGAATATGTACAGTCTAAAACTGTCCCTGAGCCTAGAGGTAGGGCACAGTCCATTGTTAGAAAAATTTGACCGATACTTCTTGTATTTGAGATAGACTTATAAGCACATGTGGAGAACAATACAAGGAGGTTATTTCAAGTGCATGACAATTTAAAGACAGAGAACATTAGCATGGACAGGAAGATTCCTACTAAGACTCTTACTATGCAATGTATTAGGGAGTGATCAATAAATGAATTAACAAATTATCACAGTATATTCCTTCTGGACACTTGAGAGTTAACAGCATTTTTTAAAGAATTTAAAATAAATTAACACCACTTTTGAGGGCAAACAGGTGCCATAATTGTGAAACCAGTCTGTGGCTAATTTTGTTTACCAAACCAGAACTAAAATCGTGACATAGTACAGTAACTGGGCCTCTGCAAAAATGAAACAGCTCTGTTGTAGAAAGTCTCCAACAAGTCAGAAACTTCTAGCAAACCAACCACAAGAGGAAATGTTCCTTTTAAGGGTGACACAAACATCTTGCCTAGCACAGTTAATGCATAGGATGAAATGTGGATCTATATTAAAAAAATGTACCGTATTTTTCGGACCATAAGACGCACTTTTTCACCCCCAAAATTGGGGGCAAAAAGTGCCTGCGTCTTGTGGTCCGAATGTGCGACCCCCGGGGCCACTCGGCCGCTGGTGGTCGCATCTTGGCTGCCCGCCAACTCCCCCGGCACGGAGATTAGCCGGAGGAGCTGGAGGGAACTGTCAGTTGAGAGATGCCGGCTAGTGCCGGCTCTCTCAGCTGTTCTGTAAAATTGCCATTGTCAGAAAAGAGAAAGAGGGAGAGATGGAGTGCCATCTTTCCCTCTCTCAGTGTCAGTGGGAAACTGCTCGGCACTTCCCACTGACACACGGGCACAATCACAGCTGAGCTGTTTAGAGGAGAGGAGAGGAGAGAAAAAACACGCTGCAGATTTCTGCCCCCCTCCTCCTCCCGAGATCAGTGTAAAGACATGTGCTGAGTCACTGCTGCTAGTGACCCCTGGTGGCTGAAAAGAATATTGCCAATCCATTGCATTAACTCAATTGATGTGAAAACTTAATATTTTTTTTCTGGATTTCCTGCCCTAAAAACTGTGTGCGTCTTATGGTCCGGTGCGTCTTATAGTCCGAAAAATACGGTATATGGTCCAATTCCATGAGTCCAAGTCCTTTACTGGAACAGTCCTACCTTCAGTACCCCATAGGGTACAGACAGTGGTGGTTTTAGGCATAGGCAACCTGCCTCCCCCCAGCGCATCTGCCTATGAATCTCAGGGGCAGGGAGAGTGAAGACATTCCATGACATCAACCCCCCCAGCTTACTCTCCAACTGAGAACCAACTCCCCTCACCAGGAGGAGTGTTTTCCCGGTGCTCGCCCAGAGCGCCGGTCCCCCTAGGACCGCCCTTGAGTATACAAAAGTAAGAAAAGTTTCAGCAAGAAAATTTGGCTAAGGCTCTAACACAATTGGAGTGGTGCTGTAGTCTTGTAAAGTAAGTGAACAATAGTCTCTAATTCCAAAGCTATTTTGAAGGGGGAGTCCTCCTATCTCAACCCTTAGGTATGGAAGTGACCCTCACATGGTAATGATGATCTTTGCACTGCCAATATTTGACAGATTTGTGCCATTATGCAGATGCAGTTAATGAGTCTAATTTTTTAACCACACAACAGAACACCATCTCCACACCTCCAGTGTCACCATAACTGACTTATCTGAAATGTTGATCCTCCTTATCTCATTGAGTCAGCAGCACATTTTTCTGAAAGCCTCAGAAGTTGGCAAGTAGAAGCATTTAGCCTTTGTTATATGAAACCACTGAAGGGTGCAGGATCTACGTTCTGCTGGTACTGTTTCCGCAGTGAAAAGCATGTTCACCTTGCAGCAAATGCCTTTGATGTGAAAGAAATGTAAACTGCTGTTAGCTGCCACAGTTTTCAAAGCACACCTGCGCCCTGGTAGAAGAGCATTACCGTATATAACTTACATGGACGGCAAGTGGCATAACACGTCATATCGCGTCTTTCCAAATTATCGAATGGTGCCCGAACACTAAGTGTAATAAAAGTGGGATTACTCTGTACACATGGCAAATTACTTAAGCTGGAAATGACCTTTAGTGATCAGTTCTATGGCTCCCTGTGTTCTCTACAGCAGTGGTCATTATGGCTGGTAGAGGAATAGACAGCTTTGCAGACACTAGATTACTGGTAATCATGAATGGTTGTCTCAGGAAACTTTATTCTAATTAACTTAATGGCCCGTCTTATCACCTTCCTTTTTCTTTGAGAAGGCGGATCTCTTCTGCAAAGGCCTTTATTACCACCTTTCTTGGAGATTTCTCTGTTTACACTGCTCTGGTTTTTTTTTTTTTGGCATACTGGGCGACTGGGGGAGCACCCTCTTTGACACCCGACCTCCCCTGCCAGGAGTGACCAGAGATGGTTTCTGGGTTGGGGGGTGGACTGGGTGCTGGTGAGACTTGCGGACCAACAACACGCAACGCCCCCCTGTGACAGCATCTCTGGTCACTCCTAGAGAGAGGAGAACCTTACAAGGGATCTCTCCTTCATCGAGGTATGGCATCGGGCCTGGTTGGACTTGGGGGGGAGGGGGACAGGCTCTTCATCCCTCCCTTCCCTAGCTGACCAGGCATGCCAAAGTAGCCTGCTATTGCTTGAAGGGGGGGGGGGGCACGCTGTCTGTGGCCTCCCCTTTCCAGGTTTTGCCAAGCAGGGGGTCTGGTATGCTCTGGAGGAGCCACCCCTTTCCAGGTTTACCAGTCCCTATGCCTAAGGGGTCTTTCAGGCAAAACAAAATGGGTTCAGGCGAGCACTGTGTGCATTTTTGTTCACTTGCAAATGCGCAAAATGCCAACAAAATCCACAATAAATGTTGGGGGCTTTATTTAAACCCTTTCTGAACCTAGCCTAGGTCTCCTTGCGTGGTAAGCATTAGCCATGTACATGTACATTGACAAACAGGCTAACTGGCATCAACTTTTGCTCGATCAATGTTTTATTCAAATTACTTTTGCGATTGAAATATCATCTGTCAAGCAAACATTGATGGATGGTACCAGCACACAGTGTGATCAATGTAAAACTGATTCTTTTCCTAAGCCACATGCTTGAAAATTTTTGTTTGATTTAGGAAAAAATTTTGTTGTTGTAATTTTTCATGAACATAGGGTTCATAACAAAATGTTATCAGGTTAGTTTTTAATGATAGAGTGCTTAGTGTTTGAAAGTTCTAGATACAAATATACAGTAAATTCTGAAAGGTTGGACTTTCCTAACTTTTATGCCTGTTATTAACTTGCAGCCTGATGTTAAAATTGTTTAACCTCCTAGCATTATAAAGATCATCACCCTATATTAGGTGAGCACCTTGCGAACATCCCTAATAGATCACTATTACTATAACTATAAGATGCATCTTTTCAAAATCAGCAGGGGAGAGCCTCGTCTTATGGTCCAAATGGCCTGGCCGTTGGTGGTCATGCCTTGGCTCCCTGACAGTTCTCCCAGCAAAAAGATTACCCGGGGAGGTGGAGGAGCTGTCAGTTGAGAGATGCAAACATGGCCGAATCTCCCAACTCAACTGTATTGGTTATATAAGCAAAGCAGAGCTGTGTGTGGGAAGCTGCACTCATGCTGGCAGTTCCTTTCACACACAGCCTAAAGGGGAGACATGCAAGCAGGTTCCCCCACGCCCACCCTCTTCCACATGTGTGAGGAAGGTGAGATATGCCGTGAAGTGTGCCCTCTAGTGACAGTTGGGGCTGAAATTTTTTCCCAATTGATTTGAAAACTTCAAATATTTTTTCCTGGTTTTCCTGCTCTAAAAACTGGGTGTGTCTAATAGTCAGAAAAAATACCCTACATACCGTATTTTTCGGCATATAAGATGCATTTTTTCGCCCACCAAATTGGGGGAGAAAAAGTGCCTGCGTCTTATACGCCGAAGGCGCGACCCCCGCAGCCACTCGGCCGCCGGTGGTTGTACATTGGCTTCCTGCCAGCTCTCCTGACAGAGGGGAGCTGCAGGAGCTGTCAGTTCAGATGGAAGTGCCGATGTTCGGCTCTCTCGTTTGAACTTTTGGCATCCCCGGCATCCCCACCAAGGAATACACAGAGGAGAGCTGTGGGCTGTGTTCGGTTCGGCTGTGGATGGCTCGGCGGGTCAGCGTCCCCGCCGGGGAGGGGGTGCCGATCGTCCCGATGGTGCCCGAGAAACCAGCGCTTTTGGGGCGGTCGGCGCCCCCTCCTTGGTGGGGGTGCCGGGGGTGCCGATCTGCTGGGCTGTCTGCAGCTGAACTGAACGCAGCCTCCTCTCCCCCCTCCCTCTCAGATCAGTGTAGTGTGACGTGTGTTCAGCTGACAGTGTACTGCTGCTAGTGACACCTGCTGGCTGAATTGGATATTGCATCCATTAAATTCATTGCATTATCCCAATTGATGTGAAAACCTATTAAATCTTTTTTTCTGGATTCTCTGCCCTAAAAACTGGGTGTGTCTTATGTGCCGGTGCATCTTATATGGCGAAAAATACAGTAGTTCAAGATGTGTTGGCCAAACCAACAGAAATGTAATATTTTAAAATAAAACTGCCTTCAATCCATAATTTTATCAAATCCAATCTCCTTGCCAGGAAAGTTCCAAGGTTAGCCACCTTAACTTTCCGTTGGTTTGGTCAACGTATGTAATTGTGAAACCCCTGTTGTTTAACCGTGTTAACCCTAAGTGTATCTTGGGGTAAGTTTGTTAAACAGTTCTAACCCCAACGCCCAGATGATAAAATAATAACTTTCCCTTATTATTCTACAGTTAGCATCTCATACAAAATGGTACAAAAGGACAAGGCAAGAGATGTGGTCAAAAATCCAGGGTCAGCGCACCTGCAGACAGGAAGGTTGGTAATACAACAGAAAGGACACAAGCACAATAATATACACAGGCTCCTAACCTTGACACCCGAAATTCGGAAGATTAACCCTGAAAAGCTCCAAAACTAGGGCTATCTGCACATGCACAGTTGTAGGGGTAGCAGACTTTTTCAGAGTAGCAAAATAGGCTCAAATATAAATAATTAAGTGATAAATATTTAGTTTAGACAAAGAGCCGTTCGGGAGCCAAAAGAGCTGGCTCTTTAAAGGGAGCCGATCCAAAAGAGATGAATCTTTGCAAAGAGCCAGAATTCCCATCCCAAATTCCAACAATATATTATCTTAAACACAACATCTGTACTAGAATAACTGTAGTGGCAGAAATATATATCATAGGCAGTTGAAGACGGGCTGAAATTAGTTCCATTCCCCCCAGCCAAGCCAAGAGGGTGATCTTGGCTGTATTAGACCTAGCGGTACCTATTCTCTGAATACACTGACCAACTTATGGACACATTTTACAATGTGGCACTAACAACTTACCTACAAGCAGCGATTTACATATGGGAGGAGAGATGAGCGTCTGTCACATATTTTTTTTACTGCAAGGCAGAATGTCAATGTAAATGCACAATTCATGCTATCAACATAAAATCAACCCACTCAGCTATTACTGTTGTGAGCTCAGTCTGTTGTTCTGAATATATAATGTGACTCCTCCCATAAGTAAATAGCCGTGTAATAGCTGGGTGAATTGAGGCTACTTAGATAGCATGAGTTTTGGCTTGGCTGGAGGAATATAGAGTGAATACTGCATGGCCTTCCAGAATGCCAGTTGATAGAAATCACTATAGATAGACTATGAAATTGCATTCTGACAAATTGCCTGTTCGGGTCATAGGACCCCGGCATAGCCACCTCATGTTCCTCTTAGCTTCGGGAACATTTTAGAATTTAATAATATAGTAAAATCTAGGTGGCAAAAACCTCTCGTAAAAATGGTGTACATTGGCTAGAAGTGCGACCAACAGCAAACTGAGTAGGCGCAGTGCCACTTCTCCTCACAAGTACTGATGAGCAGCATAGGCAATATTCGTATATTGCAAATTTTTTGCTATAAATTTGAGAATTCCTGATCTCCAGTCATTATTACTGTATAAACTTGAGTATAAGCCGACCCGAGTATAAGCCAAGGTACCTAATTTTATCTACAAAAACTGGAAAAACATATGGACTCGGGTACAAGCCGAGGGTGGGAAATGCAGTCAGATGCAGTTTTCTAAATGAGAAAATATAGAGAAAGCACCATTGCCCTTAGAAATGAATCAAACAGGTGAATCTTAGTGCCCCATCATCAATACAATTAAGAGAACACAGGATTATTATTATTACAGGATGGGTTTTGCAAGGCAATTCTTATTTTCTTCTTTTTTTTTTTATCATAGGCTATGGAGTGTTGTGTAGTAACTGGCCACTAGGTGGCAGTGTGGAGTTTGTTGATATCTATCAGCTGTGAGTCGGGAAGCCACAGGGCTCACAGGAACTCAGAGAGATCACAGAAGAACTACTGAAGGTGGAAGCTGCCTGTCTGAAGCATTCAGCATGGAAAAAGTGGACCTCCCTCAGCTGACTCGAGTATAAGCCGAGGGGAGCACTTTCTGCCCATTTTTTGGGGCTGAAAAACTCAGCTTATACAGTACTTTCATTGCTCACATTGCTACATGTGCATATTTCAAATGCATTGCACGGTAGTTCCAGTAGTGATAAATAAAATCCTGAATATTCATGATAATGAAGATTGAAATCTTTGCGAATTCTCCAAATGCCGATATTTGCAATAAAAATATTAGTGGTCAACACAGTAGCACTCAGAAGCTCTACGAAGTACTCAGAAGCTGTCCAAGGAATCGGGGTGTCCATTATACCACATCCCACCGGGTTTTGGACATCCAACCTTAGTAAGTCTTCCATGCATCACCTGCTCATCAAATTGTTTTTTTTTTCGGTACACATAGGACCGCTCTTATTTCGTCCTTACTTTTTTTCTGAAACTCTCAGCTTTTTTATGTCTGAAACCCTCCAAAACCACCCAAGGACATGCTAACCTTAAGGGTCAGTAAATGATTTTCTTTCATCTCAAGTGTCACACACTGAAAGTAATAGACATGTTTATCTCTTAGAAGCACCAGTCTTTTTGAAGCGTATGATCAAAGTTCTCAGGACTTTGAGGTTCAGATCCAATTTCCTAGCTACTCAGACTAGGCTGGAACTAGCGAGCTACAAGACGGTCTTGCCTGAAGGACCTTGAAGTCTTGTCTGGAGGACCTAGAGGTCTCATATCTCCAAAAATCCTATAGAAGGTCATTAGTTGTGGATGAATTAGTAGATTTCTTGCGGTGTGTTGTCTGGATAGGAAAGGAAAATCAAGGAAAATTCTATTCCCAAATGGAATATTGCATGCTGCCTCTCATCCGCACATTTCCAAAAAGGACATCCAACTACGTTGTTCCTTCTAACTCTAAAGCCCCCCATAGACGTTCCGATTTTTCGTACAAATTTTGCCCGACCGACGAATGTGGTCCGGAGATTAATCGATCGGGAGATTAATCGGATACAGAATTATGTACCCGACCGATCCCGATTTCTCCGAAAAATCAGGACCGCTTCGGACCTGTCCGTAAATTTTTGGTCGATCTGCTGTTAATAAATAGGGTCGGGCTGATGTATCGGTGATAATTCGAATTCCGATTTTTCGTGCCAGCCGACCGACCGACCATAACATTTTAGGTGAAAATCGGGTGACAGGATCGGACAAAAAATCGGTAGGGAGAATAATCGGAACGTGTATGGGGGGCTTTACCAACACATTTGTAGTTACTATCACAAAGAAGAGTTGGTGAGGGCTGTACCCTTCAGGGATGATAAATCAACTGTACTTAGCAAAAGGAGAGTATGAAGACATCTCCCGAGGGTGAGAATGCTGTTTTCAAAGTGACGATTTCACTAAAAGCGGACCTACCACCTCCATATCTATATCCTATTATGCAGATAATAGGGCAGATTGGAGGAAAAAAAATACTTATCTGTGAAAAATGTCAAAATGCGCATGGGTGCACATAACTTTTTTAGTGAGCTCCTCAGATGAGTACCAGGAGATGGTGTTTGGTACTCACCCCATATGTAGGGTGGTCTTCCTCACTGTCCACCTAGCCTATGATAAGCTGTCTGCATCCACAGGTCACCAGCTGTCAAATGTAACTCACACAGTACAACATCGTTTGAACCCCCAAATCTTAGTATATATCTCAGTTGTGCAACTTTTCTCTTGTCAGATTTGACCTTACATGTGCCTACTCTGACTTTCATCCCCAGATCTCCAACCCCCATATAAATTCAATCCTATTGCTGAATTAGGAATTTACATTCCCAACTTGATACTGCTAACTGCAACCTTTCATAGGTATTAATGTTTACCTGTGGTTATCCAAGTGACATAAATTGTATATGTTTTACAATAAAAACAATAAAAATTGGCAAAAATTTTGGCAATAAAAAAAAAACACTTTTACAGTAGTCTGTATACATGGTAAAGCTGTAATCCCAACTCAATCTGCAATATCAGCTTCAGCCACCGGATGTCACTAGAGAGCACTTGCCGTCAAAGCACCGGACAAGCATGGCTCCTCACACAGCAGGGAGGAGGGGAAGGAAGCTCTGTGTATTTCTACCCTGTCAGTGTAGTACACAGATACACTTAGGAAGGATAATAAAGGTATGCAGAGCTAGATTTTCGACCATTTCCCGTACCAGCTTACTGCTTATGTGCACCCCTGAAAATGCTTCTGCGCTCTGCCCTCCTGAGACTACCCGCCTGGGTGGGCTCTGGCCACAAAGGGACTTCAACAGTGTCGAACGCGAATATTCGAATTATAAATTTTTATTGGGAATATCGGCGAAGATCTTAAATATAGCGCCATATCTTCGTAACCTCGAATATTGGAGATTCTGGGGAGAGTACCATGCATTGCGTTCGCAATATAAGCATGTACAAATGACGATTTTCGCAATGAAATTACGCTGCAGCTGCTATTTCTGTCACTAGATGTCCCCGTGACAACACACATTGCGCTTGCATGTACAAGTGCCAATTTTCGCATAAATAACAGGAGTTCTGAATTATTTGGAGAATAATTTGCCAAATGTCGCTAACTCGAGTTTTGCTGTTGTTCATCACTAGCAGTGATGTCTACCATCCCAAATGTCCTTTCGCCCGGCAGCCTCGCTGGATTCGGATCTAGATTGGTGAAGGTAGTAAGACTGGAAGAGTTTGGCTCCTCCATCTTACATGCTGGAAGAAAAGACGCTACAGCAGGGTAGTGCAAACTTTTTGACTATTGGGCAATAATGTTTTTTTAAATTTGACAGTAGGGGCGGAGCAAGAGCATGTAAGGGCCGCCCAACATAGGTGTCCTTGTTTCCCTGAAAATAAGACAGTGTCTTATATACATTTTTGCCCCCAAGGATGTCCTACGTCTTATTTTCGGGGATGTCTGATTTTTCCATGAAGAAGAATTCAGCACTGGGGTATCAGTGTGGGGGGGGGGGGGTCACTTATAATGACACAGGGGGATCAGAGGGGGGAATCAAAATGACACAGGAGACTCAGAGGGGGGATTACCATTTTAGTAGCCCCTTCTGATCCATTTTATTTGTGGAAAGGGGGTGGAGAGGCAGTGAGCACCGAAAGTCAGTCGGGTCCAATGTCTCTCCCGTTTATTTCTCTTTGCCTAAAAGGCAAAGACAAGGGGACTTTAAGTGTGGCCAACCAACCCTCAGATATTTACCTCGTGTAGAGGTTTTTAGGTTATAATACACATATAAATCAAAAAGAAATCATATCACACGAGGATATATTAGCATCAGCATTATCTTATGATCGCATGTCAATAAAGAAAAAGTGTTTAAAAGTCTTTGTTGTCTTTTATATAAGTTCTCACATCATCTAGTATCCTGGGGCTGTGTGAGCATCAGTTGATCCATACAACATTCTCTGCTAACTTTCGATAACCACAAAGCTGGTGACAAGATCCACTACCTCGACGCGCGTTTCAAAGAACGATTTTCATCAGGAGGCGTGGCTGGATCCATCAAAGTGGAACAGAGTTGTGGAGGATATATTGTACTAAGGGTTTGCCCAAAAAGGGGAGACCACGACACCAGGAGGAACAAGGGGCCACTGTCAGCCAGAAATAGGGTTTTCGAGATAATTTAAAGGCTCCTGTGCGGTGTCACAGGAGCAATGTCCACATGTTGTACAAATTTACGTGTTCCAAGGTTTCCTTCTGATCCATTTGATATGATTGCCCCCTCTGATCCCCCCTGTCCAGAGTTACAGTACCGTATCTTCGGGGTGCCTTATTGTCAGGGGGATGTCTTATATTTCAGCATGAGGCAAAAATGTAAGGGTGCCTTATTTTTGGAGGACGCCTTATTTTCGGGGAAACAGGGAAGTTCTTGTAGACGAAAAAACGAAGTTATATATAAAACAATATTAGTAAATAGAGGCTTTTGATAGTAAACATAATTGTTGTATTGTAGGTAAGCTACGGCCATTAGGAGACCCAAACCATCATCCTCTAGGGCAGTGGTTCCCAAACTGGGGGGCACGAAGGCATTCCAGGGGAGCATGGGCCCTCATTCTTAACCTGTGTTTGAATAGGAAGGGGGGGGGGGGCTCAATAATGTACCTAAATAGGGGGCCCCTGCACCACTGCCCTAGGCATTATCTCCACTTATTCCAGGGAATGAGCAGAGGGTAACCAATGCGTCTTTACACCAAGCTGACAAAGGGCCAGTTTTGGCGCCCGGGCCTTAGTTTGCCCATGGCTGCACTACTACAGAAGAGGGAAAGGTAAGTATGTGATTTCTATCTACTGGGATCAGTTTGCCTGGATGAAGACTACATGTAGGTAATGTTTTTTTTGGTGGGGTTCTAAGTTTTGCCCAGATAGAGGTGTTAAAACTTTATAACATTTAATACCAGGTAATGAATTGCAATCCAGCGTCAGTCCAGAGCATCACAGCTTCGCTATTTATAAACGTTATTAAATATATCTTTCCCTTCCGTTTCATCATCCATTAATATCGAGCCAATTCTAAATATAAACTGCCGGTTATGTCTAATTATTGTGTATTCCGGGAGCTAAAAATACATTCTCGCTCTTGCCTAACACTCCCCCCCCCCCCCCCCCCCCCCCCCCCCCCCCCCCCCCCCCCGAGTCTGTCACTATCCTGGCTCTGTTGCCGTGGTAACTGTATCTTTTCACACGTCCCCCTGCTCCTATGTATAGGCCGGATGTATTTTTCCTTTAGTATCTGGCTGGAATTACACTCCTGAACCCCATTTAGCGGTGTATCTGAGTCACAGACCCGCACCACATCCATAATGTCCTGCTGCTAGTGACAAATACATCATGGCCTCTAATAATATGTTGTTTTGTCTCCCAGCAGCAGCCTATGCACAAATGACCTCATAGAAACGTTCGTGTTGATCTCACACGGAGCAGCACCGGGGTATTACTACATCTTCTGAACGGGGATCATGGACAACTTACCAGCAGACGCTGAATTCTGAGACATAACTATGTATATCATAGGAGGCTACGTCGCTTCCTAGAGATGCCATGAAAATTCGAAGAGCTGGCTTTGTGAGTTAAATGCAACGCCCCGGATCATGGTATCATCGCCAACATTGTCAAGTCCAAAGTATAAATTACCACCCAAAAATATTCAACTTGTGCTAGAACTTTTTGTTCCCACAAAACCTTACCCACAGCTCCATTGTTTGTGATGATACCTTGCTCACAGGCTTTGCAATTCACAAATGAACTAGTTGGAATTTCAGGGCCATCGTTACCAACTGTCTGGGAGTGGTAGTACAATGATTACAAGGGGATGAATCTCCTCAATGCATAGTTATAGTCAGGGGTGCACATAAGTGGTACTCTAGTACTCAAAAGGGGATGAACTCAGGGAAACATTAATAACTATGAATGGTTGCAGTTGAGGATGTGAAATTGTATTGGAAATCGGGGGGATGAAAGTCAGAATAGGCATATGTATGGGTAAAATCTGATGTATGGGAATATGACTATGAAAGGTTGACATATGGACTAACCCAGAAAATCTCGGGATTGCACTACTAAGGTATGAGATCTGGGGGTTCAAACAGTGTTGTACTGTGAGAATTACATGTGACCCAAACAAAGGCAAAGGGGGAGTTACATGTGGGCAAACTAAGGCAGAGGGGCCAAAACCGGCCCTTTAGGCCTTGACTCCACTATGCATTGAAACACTGTATTTGACGTACGTCAAATGCAGCAATGTTGACGCATTCATTGAAATTCAAAGGATGTGTCTACACATCCGTTGGTGTGATCCATCAGCTTATGTTGCGCTAAAATCAACGCAGAGTGCAGCGTAAGCCAACACAAGTATGGTGCATTGACGCACCCATAGAATTGAGTCTGTTGAAATGCAATGGTATGCGTTTTTTAATGCGTTGGTCAATCTGTTCATGGTAAAAAAACAAACACAAAACAAAATGGATACGTCACAAATGCATCCCTTAACCTTCTGAGCGTTCAGCCCGTGTTTCATGCATCATGAAACTCAGCCCCAGTTAACTAGAGCCGTGCTCTAGGTCTCGCCGTCTGCTTACGGCTGTCGGGAGCATCGGCATGTATGCCGATGCTTCCGGGTCTGCCCCTGATCGCATCACCGGTGACGCGAAGGGGGCTGGGGTAGGCGGCGCCATAGACCTCCGTCTAACTTGAGGGGCGTCGCTTTTCTTCAGCATAAGTCCGGCGTCTCCAGTGACGCTGGACTTATGTGTAGGTCCTCCAGCTGAGCAGGAAATCGCGGCGGAGCATATTGTGCTCCGCCGCGATTGCCCGTGGCACGGTAATGAAAAAACCGTGCCAAGGGCGAAACGCTCAGGAGGTTAATGCATAGTGGAGTCAAGGTCTTAGGCTCCACTATGCATTAAGGATGCGCTGCATTAACAGATCCAATAAAAGCAATATAGAGGTCATGGAGAAGTGTGAACCTGGGCCTATGATGGTGGTGATTTAGTAGGTGTGTAGGTCATAACTTGAGTCACGTATTTATTAGTTATAAGGAGGTTTTTAATGTTTGCAGTGATTGATTAGGGAGTTCTTTCCATGAGTGGTGTAGACAGCCCAGCAGGCCACACGGGCTGATCAGCTGATCACTCAGTACTTCACTGATTGGCTTATCATACTTAGCCTTTAAGCCCCCCATAGACAGGCAGACTCCTCCATACAACTTTCATGAGACCTACCAACAACTATGTAGTATAGTGACCTCCCTCATAGAATACATAGTGATTGGAAGGTGTAGAAAGGTCCTCGTATTACATGGTTTTGGTAGAAGAAAAGTTGGTTGTACAAAAGTTGCATGGAGGAGTCTGCCTGTCTATGGGGGGCTTTAGGAATGCTTTAGGGATTCATCAGGGATGTGTTTGTGACGTGTCCGATTTTTTGTGTTTTTTGCCATGAACGGATTGATCAACTATAGTTGTCCCCCTGGACAGGGCAATTGTGTTGCTTTAAGCCCCCCATACACCACATACAACTACCATGCAACTTCTGTACAACCAACTTTTCTTCTACCAAAACCATGTAATATGAGGACCTTTCTACACCCTCCAATCACTATGTATTCTATCAGGGAGGACCCGGCACTACATAGTTGTTGGTAGGTCTCATGAAAGTTGTATGGAGGAATCTGAAGGTGTATGGGGGGCTTTAAATGGATGCGTCAACATCAGTGTTTAACGCATAGTAAAGTCTAAGCCTAAAGCTAGCCACACATGTTTCGATTTTAGCGTTCAATTGACGTTTTTCAATGAAAAGAGTGATCGATTGTAAAAAAAAATTGATGTGCTGCCCACATAGTACAATTGACGATCATTGATTGATTTTTGTCAAACATGAGCAAACTAAGGCCCAGGGGCCAAAACCGGCCCTTAAGTCTTTTAATTTGGCCCTTTGTCACCTTGGTGTAAAGACGCTCTTGCTCCTCTCTCCTCATTCCCTGGAATAAGTGGAGATTATGCCCAGAGGATGATTGTACGGGTCTCCTAATGGCCGTAGTTTACCTGCAATAGAATGTTTACTATCAAAAGCCTTTATTAATATTGTTTTAAAAATATTTTCTTTTTTTATATTTCCTAAGGACACCTATGCCGGGCGGCCCTTAAAGGCTCTTGCTCCGGCCCTTCTGTGAAATTAAAAAAACCATTAAGGTCCACGAGTCAAAAAGTCTGCCCACCTCTGGTATAGGCCCTTTACTCAGTAGACCACCTTAAAATTATTCTAATATTGTATTGGGTGTATGTATGAGTACTAATCTGTACATTTTACACAGAATGGAAGACATGCTATAAAGATACAGGTCATAGCACTAGATTATCTAAAGCCCAGGTGTCCAACCTGCAGCCCGGGGGCCGCATGTGGCACTTTGGGCATTCTTCAGCGCCCCCCCCCCCTAGGTTCTCCACTTTCGGCCCCTGAAACCTAACTGTTAATGCATAGGGCATTGGAACTCACCTGTCTGCCAATCCCCCGCTGAAATGTCTTCGCCTGGGATCTTCTTAGAGCAGTAAGAGGAAGAGAGACGAGGGACTTGCTCATGCTCCATCTGGGTCACTGATTGGCTTTCACGTATGCAAGCTGGAGCAGTCAGCAGACAGGTGAGTGCCTATGCTCCCACTATTCCACCAACAAATGGGGGGTGATTGTATAATATATATTGTGGCACATAACCTCAGAATAAGGGCACATAACCTGTGATTATATATACGGTATATATGACACAAAATGTGCATTACCATACTACAGGGTTTCCAAATGCTTGAAGTATAATTTAAAACAAGGTTTGTTATTAAAAATGCAAAATAATGTCTTCTTGCTCTGCCTGCTGTCATTTTGTCATTTTAAGTCCGTTTAGATAGAAGATGTTATGCACGGCCCTTTAACCCCCTGGGTGTTATAGGCTTTTTGCGCCATTTTCTATGGCATGAAAAGCCGTTTCCCCGGCAATTGGGGAGGAGTACACTGTACTCCGCCGCGATTGCCGGCTCTCCCCCTGGCCCTCTACACACCGACCGGTGTCAAATAGATGCCGTCGGTGTGTGGGGAGAAAAGCGGTGCCCCTCCATTACCATGGAGGTCTATGGTGCCACCCCCTTCGGCGTTGCCCACCACTGATCTAAAGGGTCAGATTTTGTTGGGCCCCAAGTAGTGTTCATGGTGAATATTTGAATTGCAGATTTTTTATTGTGAATATCAGCACTTCATGTAAGAGATTCTGGGGAAGGTATCATGCATTGCATTACCAATATGCGCATGTAAAAGTGACGATTTTCGCAATCAATTACTTCTATGATTGTTGTTTCATGTGGTGATTACACTGCAGCTGCTATTTCACATTCTGCCACTAGATGTCGCAATTGTCGTGCTGATTCTCGCAATAAAGGTAACAATGACAAGATTATCAAATTTACTGTGAATATTAGGCCAAATATTTTTTTAATTTTGGGAATAGTTATATTGCCTATGCTGCTCATCACTATTCATAAGCACCCTTCCTCAATAGTAAATGTATTCATTGTTTACAATTGTCCAAGGGCTTTGCTCCAGTGTGGGTTTGGATGCACTGATGTCAGCTCATTCAATAAGCACAGCCTACCCCCCCCCCCCCCCCCATCATTAGGGCTATTTAGAGCCCCGTTATCGGCCACAGACCCTTTAAATCAATGGGCTGATGTATACGTAAGCCCCCCATACACCACATACAATTACCATGCAATTTCTGTGCAACCAACTTTTCTTCTACCAAAACCATGTAATAGGAGGACCTTTCTACACCTTCCAATCACTATGTATTCTATCAGGGAGGTCACTATACTACATAGTTGTTGGTAGGTCTCATGGAAATTGTATGGAGGAATCTAAAGGTGTATGGGGGGCTTTATACACCCAAGCATGTTAGTTATATCAGTCTGACTCATCTATTGACTGTCATTGGACGCATCATACGCCAAGCCTCCATCACGTTATTGTCGACACGAGGCCAAGTGATGGGTCTGTGGAGACAGTCTTGTCATAGTCCATTGACTTGTGTGGGGGGCTTGTGCACTGCGCTGAAATCCCTGAACGCAGGATTTTCACACAGTGGAGCTAAGCTCTGAATCATGGATGAGCATCTAACAGGCAAACAAATGAGCAAGAGTGACACTCCATTTTCTGCATTATTTATTCTTGTATTTCACTTATTTTCTGTATTTCACTTATTTTCTTGTAATTCTTTCAATTACAAATACTGTATTTTCTGGCGTATATGACTACTTTTAAACCCAGGAAAATCTTCTCAAAAGTCGGGGATCATCTTATACGCTGAGTGCTGAAACTTCTGAGCCAGAGGAGTCTGTCTGTCAGACATCAGAAGCGCCCCTTTATCCCCCCTCCCTCTCTCCCTCCTCGCTGTGTGAAACAAAGCCAACATTCTCACTAAAGGCTGTGGCTCCGGTGGCTGAAACTGGTATTGCAGGTCAAACACATTAAAACACCTTCACTGTATCATGTGACATGATATCAGTAAAATGTTTTATTCAAAATTCTTTGAATTAAATGTATATAATTGGATAACCGCAGGTAAACATTAATATGAGAGGTTGCAGTTACGGGTGTGAAATTAGGTATGTGAATTACAAAATAAAAAAAAATAGGACTTTTAAGCTTGTTGGAGATCTGGCAATTGAAAGTCAGAGTAAAGCTAGCCATACACGTGTAGGATTCCATGGCCAATTGATCACTCCCCCGATCGATTCCGGCGATTCTGCCGGGAATCACAGGTGTGATCAATTGGCCAATTAAGAGTATCCATCGCTGCATACCACCTTAATCCAACGGATTCCGGGACGATTCCGTGTCCGATTGTCCACCTCACAAATGGCAACTCCCCCTGATCTGGGCAGAATCGGATCAGAAAGACCAACATGTTGGTTCTCTGTCGGATCCGATTCTGAGCCCCTGAACGATCGGACCTGATCGATTGGACAAGGTGGGCTGCATGCGACTCCGGCACGATCGTTTCGCGTGCACGCGCCCGGAACCGATCGTGCTGGAATCCGGTGGGAATCCGACACGTGTATGGGGGCCTTAAGGCCACGTGTCCACTGCTGTTTCCCTGAGCTGGCCAAAAAAATCACATTTGCCGGTGGATTTCCCGAGACTTGCAGGCATGTTGCCCATGTCATAAGAATAAAAATTACCATATTGAAAGCAAATCTGTTTTTTACATTTTTAATTGGTGTAACGCACAGAAGAGGTAGTCTTATATGGCGAGTATACCCCAAACTCTATATTTTAACTGGAAAAGTTGGGGGGTCGTCTTATACACCCAGTCGTCTTATACGCTGAAAAATACGGTAATTGAAATTAGCACCTCTGCACCTCTCATGACAGTTGGGCAGCTACTAGGGGTGGTGCTGTTGAGTCACTACAGGCTGACTGCCCAGCACTCCTCCAGAGGTGCTAACGCTTTTAAAGTGGGCACAATGGGGGGAGGCATCTGTGCATCAGAAAAAATTTCCAGTGCCCAGATGCCGTCACCCATTGTGATACCGCCCATATTACCCATAACTTAAACCGCCACTGTTGGTGGGCAGTTGCAAATCACCCAAGTTCCTCCATGGCTATGGGTTATAGTCCCTAGAGCGCGTTTCATGGTTGATCAGGAGTAGTGTTGAGCTCGAATATTCGATTTTCGAATATTTAGCTCGAATATCGCTATTTTGCCATTTCACGAATATTCGCAAATATATCATCGGATATCCGACGCGATCGCGATTTTTTCGCGATTTATTGCACTTTTATAATCGCGATCCATTGCAATGAATGGGATCGTGATTATATAATCGCAATGTGATTTTTTAAAACGGAAATGACGGATATTCTCCCAGTCGAATTTCCGAGCTCCATTGACTTGCATGCATTGCGCATATTGGATCGCAATTGCGCTTTCTCGGATAATCGCAATTTCGGATTCCGCCATTCTCCATTGACTTCAATGTATTGCGCATATTTGGTCGCATTGCGCTTTCTCGGATAATCGCGATTTCGGATTCCGCCATTCTCCATTGACTTGCATGCATTGCGCATATTGGATCGCAATTGCGATTTATAGATCGCAATTCATGACGTAAGTGCGGATATTCGAGATTACGAATATGGAATCGAATATTATGGCGGATATTCGCGAACTTACGCGAATTCGAATATTGCCTAGTCGCTCATCACTAATCAGGAGCTGCAAATGTTTGAATAATCTCTAAAGCCCCCCATAGACAGGCAGACTCCTCCATACAACTTTCATGAGACTTACCAACAACTATGTAGTATAGTGACCTCCCTCATAGAATACATAGTGATTGGAAGGTGTAGAAAGGTCCTCCTATTACATGGTTTTGGTAGAAGAAAAGTTGGTTGCACAGAAGTTGCATGGAGGAGTCTGCCTGTCTATGGGGGGCTTAACCAACACAACTGGCTGAACTTCTTCCCCTGTCAGGATAGCAAGTTCTCCAAAACAAGTTATACTTCAATAGAGGTCATGGAGAAGTGTGAACCTGGGCCTATGATGGTGGTGATTTAGTAGGTGTGTAGGTCATAACTTCAGTCACGTATTTATTAGTTATAAAGCCCCCCATAGACAGGCAGACTCCTCCATGCAACTTCTGTACAACCAACTTTTCTTCTACCAAAACCATGTAATATGAGGACCTTTCTACACCTTCCAATCACTATGTATTCTATCAGGGAGGTCACTATACTACATAGTTGTTGGTAAGTCTCATGAAAGTTGTATGGAAGAGTCTGCCTGTCTATGGGGGGCTTAAAGAGGTTTTTAATGTTTGCAGTGATTGATTAGGGAGTTCTTTCCATGAGTGGTGTAGACAGCCCAGCAGGCCACACGGGCTGATCAGCTGATCACTCAGTACTTTACTGATTGGCTTATCATACTAAGCCTTATTATGATCCTGACCAGCAGAAGGTCAGCTGATGAAATGGATGATGACTTCTCTTGCAGAACACGCCACCCCAAGACAAATGTCATTCATCTTGTCTGGAAGTTTTGGAATAGTTTGTATTTGTTTCTATTTTTATCATTTATATTCTGCCCATATTTATAAAAACAGGATCTACGTATACTGGCAATGCTAACATTTACACGTGGGCTACTGTGAGGTTTTCTAAATAATGGAGAAATAAATTGGGAGATTAAATTCAAACACTACGTTAAGGTGCCCTTTCAAAAACAAACAGTTAGAGAAAGTTAGGGCGCCCTTTAAAACCAAATAAAAGCCATAGCTAAACATTTTGGTTTTGCCGGGGAAAGGGACCCTGAGAACTGCCAGCTTCTCCAGATACAAGTTGTGTATTTGAGCTCATGGGGTGCATTATCCTACAACACAAAGAGTCCTACCTACAGCCTGTGACGCAGGCAGATCTGCGATGAGCCATTATTGGTATAATTACTGAACTTTCCTCCTTCTCCACTTCAGTATCAAGGATGGAAAATGTCATATGTAGAACTCATCAACTTGTTTAAATTGCACTGCTCCCTCTTAAGCCCCCCATACACCACATACAATTACCATGCAACTTCTGTACAACCAACTTTTCTTCTACCAAAACCATGTAATAGGAGGACCTTTCTACACCTTCCAATCACTATGTATTCTATCAGGTCACTATACTACATAGTTGTTGGTAGGTCTCATGAAAGTTGTATGGAGGAATCTGAAGGTGTATGGGGGGCTTTACAGGTTACCAGCCCAATTCTCATTATTATTTATGTGACATCTGGACAGACAACCACCAACCTGGTCCATTATATGCATTGAGGGTATAGCAAATGCTGGTAGCCAATCATTTACTGGTGATACAGGAAATACAATTGAGAGGAAATTGCATAGTCTATGTCTAGCATGGATATGATATATGGTAATTTGTACACTATCTGGCGAAAAAAAAAAGTCCCCACCTGGATTTAACTAAGCAAATAGGTACGAGCCTCCTATTGGATACATCTGGGGTTGCTGCAGTTGGTCAGGTCTAGGTTCAGAATCAGAGTGTGCTCCAAGAAAAGGTCAGCTGACTACCAGACTATACTGAATGACCAGGTTATTCCATCAATGGACTTTGTCTTCCCTGATGGTAAAGCCCCCCATAGACAGGCAGACTCCTCCATGCAACTTCTGTACAACCAACTTTTCTTCTACTAAAACCATGTAATAGGAGGACCTTTCTACACCTTCCAATCACTATGTATTCTATCAGGGAGGTCACTATACTACATAGTTGTTGGTAAGTCTCATGAAAGTTGTATGGAAGAGTCTGCCTGTCTATGGGGGGCTTAAGGGCATATTACAAGATGACAACTCCAGGATCCGTCGGGCTCACATTGTAAAAGAGTGGTTCAGGGAGCATGAGACATCATTGTCACACATGGATTGGCCACCACAGAGTCCAGACCTTAACCCCATTGTGGGATGTGCTGGAGAAGGCTTTGTGCAGCAGTCAGACTCTACCATCATCAATGCAAGATCTTGGTGAAACATTATTGCAACACCGGATGGAAATAAATCTTGTGACATTGCAGAAACTTATCGAAACAATGCCACAGTGAACGGGCGCTGCAATCAAAGCTAAAGGCGGTCCAGCGAAGTATTAGAGTGTGTGGCCTTTTTTTGGGTGGCAACTTTTTTTGGACCAGGCAGTGTAGCTCACAATTGTATTAATTTAGGGAGGTCTTTCTATGATGGATGTAGACGGCCCAGCAGAACCATAAGGGGGGGGGGGGGTTCAGATACATTTCTGAAGGTCCCAATGAGCACAGTGGCCTCCATAATCCTTAAGTGGAAGAAGTTCAAATTCACCAGAACTCTTCCTAGGGCTGCCATCTTAACTGAGTGATCAGGGGAGAAGGGCCTTAGTCAGGAAGGTGGCCAAGAACCCGATGGTCACTCTGTCAGAGCTTCAGAAGTCCTCTGTGAAGAGAGGAGAACCTTCCAAAATAACAACAATCTCTGCAGCAATCCACAACTCACCTGTATGGTAGAGTGGCCAGATTGCAGCCTATCTATAGTAAAAGGCACATGGAAGCCCGCCTGGAATTTGCAAAATGTCACCTGAAAAACAACAAAACTCTCTGGTCTGCTGAGACAAAAATCTAACTGGTTTTGAGGAAACCAGGCACCGCTCATCTAGGCCAATACCATCCCTACAGTGAAGCATGGTGGTGGAAGCATCATGCTGGGAGGATGTTTTTCAGCTGCAGGAACTGGGAGACTAGTCAGGATAAAAGTGACTGCTGCAATGTACAGAGACATCCTGGATGAAAACCTGCTCCAGAGCGCTCTTGAGACTAGGACAACGGAATCTTTCAGCAGGACAATGACCTAAGCACACAGCCAAGATATCAGAGGAGCGGCTTCAGGACAACTCTGTGAATGTTCTTGAGTGGCCCAGCCAGAGCCCAGACTTGAATCTGATTGAACATCTCTGGAGAGATCATAAAATGGCTGCACCAACGCTTCCCATCCAACCAGATGGAGCTTGAGAGGTGCTGCGGGGAGGAATGGGCGGGGCCAAGGATAGGTGTGCCAAGCTTGTGGCATCATATTCAAAAAGACTTGTGACAGTAATTGCTGCCAATGGTGCAT
Organism: Ptychadena robeensis; assembly: GCA_036250615.1. NCBI lineage: Eukaryota > Metazoa > Chordata > Amphibia > Anura > Ptychadenidae > Ptychadena > Ptychadena robeensis. The sequence goes on along the minus strand of CM070043.1, from coordinate 43,760,376 downwards.
CGACAAAGTATTGAGCAAAGGCTGTGACTACTTATGTACATGTGCTTTTTCAGTTTTTACATTTTTTATAAATTTGGCAAAAAGTAAACTTTTCTCACATTGTTATTATGGGATGTTGTGTGTAGGAATCTAAGGGGGGAAATTAATTGAATCTGTTTTGGAATAAGGCTGTAGCAAAACAAAATGTGGAAAAGTGATGCGCTGTGAATACTTTCCGGATGAACCCCGGCAGATGACTTACAATACAATTCTAGTATGCAGATTCCATGAAGGTAAATATAACAAAGTAATGGAATCACATAAACAGTATTGATCCAATCAATGATGAAATAATTGTGTGCGAGTATAATGAACATTCGTCTGATGACTGCCGATACGATCCCGAGCATTACACAATAGTCAGAGTTCTACACAGAATTAGTCACCGTGGCCCACAAATCAGCAGATGCTCAGATGAGACATCTTAAGTGCTTTTTGCGTGGGGGGTGCGCTAATTTATCACAACGTTCTCTTCAGAATCTGAAAATCGTAATGATAACTGTACCCAGGAGCCGAAAGAATAAAATATGTATATATCGTTTCTATTGTTTGTGGTAGAATACATCAGAAAAGAGCAGAGGGTGGTGGTTGATGAATGGACTTCTAAAATATTGGGTCCCTGTTACAAATATACAAATATTGTGACAGACTGTTTGTCTGTCATGGTGTAGATGAACAGGTGGTGTATCCTGGAAGGAGTCCACGAAAGTGTGAGACAGCAAAAATAGGTGGTTGTGCAGTTTTTGTATTTGGGTCCTGGACTCTGGAATGGGAGGGAAGGAACTGGGTGGGCCTTTCCATTCCAGGTGCACACACCAGAATATACACCTGATGGAAGTCAGCTATGTGTGTAAGGGCTGCTGTCAGGGGGGAAAGAAGGGGGCAATCCAGTTCCGGGCCTGAGCAGCTAGGGGGCCCGGCGGGCATTATCTTGGGGCCCTGGTGGCCACATTCCAGGCTGCCCGATCGACCCGGCAACTGGGTTCCCCAGACTGCAGACAGCCTCTTATGAGTTGTCTGCTAGCACCCGCCGCTTCACAACTTCTTTTGGAAGGAGAGGACTGGATTTTTTGCTACCCCACATTAAAAACTTTTGAGATACTTGTGAGTATGGGGCCCCTGGGTTTCTGATGGTGGCCCTGGGGTGTGTCTCCATAAAAGGAGCTGAGACCAGTCAGGGCTCCCAATGAGGTTGGAGATACAGGGCACGCAGGGAGTGTGACCCAGGCTGGTGACCTCTAGGAGTCAGGCCATTAAGGTTTCCTGAAGGAAATGGGAAGTACTTTTGTTGAAACAGTGCGAAGCCAGGAGGCTTGGTATTTTCCATGACTTTTATTTTTGGCGATATTAACCCCTGCGACGGTGATTTTCTGTTTGTATTGGGTGCTATTAAAAAATACAGACAGGAGCCCTAAAGAAAGGCCTCGCTGTGTGGATTCACCTTACTGGAAGCCCATTTGAAGCTGAACCCCCACAATATACATTGATGACTTGCTGGTCTTTGTGGTCTTTTGTGTCATATACCATAGTCTCTGCATATGGATCTTTCTTCTACTACCCCTGACTTCACCCAGCCAGTCGGCCATGTCATGTGTACATATGTAACATGTCTGGGCACCCAGTCACTACCAACACCAGATATCCAGGTAACAGGCTTTATGGGTGATCCAGAAAACAAGCCAAGCGTCATACACAAAGATCAGTCCAATAACGTACGGTACAGAGGGATAAGGCAGGAGACGTAGTCAGGGACAATCCGAGGTCAGGGCAGGCAGAGTTTAAGCAATGTCAGAAATCATGCTGGGTCAAGACAATTGAAGAAGGACGACAAATACAGGAGCACACACAAGCACACTGCTTAAAGCCCCCCATACACCTTAAGATTGATTCATACAATCTCCATTAGATCTACCAACAACCATGTAGTATAGTGGCCTCCCTGATAGAAT
>CM070043.1:43679437-43693286 GCA_036250615.1 Ptychadena robeensis | reverse complement strand
CTTTTCTCACGCCACAAATAAAAAAATACACTAAACGTATCAAGTGGAGCTATATTTTCCTTATAAAATGGTTGTATCTCCTCTGCCATCCTATCTCTGGGATCTTCTGAAATAGAGCTACTGCAATAATCCAAAACCACCTACTGCATACCTGTCAACTTTTCCCTTTCTGAGTAAGGGAAAATGGGCAGGAAGTAATGTCACTTCTGGTATTCGAAGTGAGGAAGTGCTGGACTTCTGCGTTCCGAATACAGGAAGTGACATCACAGATGTCACGTCCTGTATCGTAGGTTAACCTCTCCTTCCTCCTATTTAGTAGCCGGCTAACTTAGGAGGGAAAGGGCGTTACTTCCAACCCTACACATCATCTGCACCAGTGGGGTGGGAACATAAGAGAAAGAGTAATGCCCCTTCCCTCCTAAATTACCCAATTTAAAAATCCCAGGAATAATCCAAGATTTATAAATATTGGGATTTGGCTAGGAAGGTCACATAAAAAGCGTGACTTTCCCAGCCAAAATTGAATGGTTGACAGGTATGCTACTGTCACCATGTACAACTAGTTCAACAAGTGCGTGTTTGTGATGTCGTGACATGCAACTGCAAGAAACACATTCATGGAATATAAACCTATGCTTTGATTGGAGCAAAATGATCATTGTGATATAACTTATCAGTTCAGCTGTAAACACTTATCTATTTTCTTTCCATCAGTTATGAAGATGGCTGAACCCACAGAAGATCCAGACGGGGAAGAATTCCCGAGAGGGGCTCCTGTGAGGCAGAGAGAACACTCTCCCATGTTACACCTGGACCTTTATAACTTTGAATGCGCAGACGCAGAAGGAAGTCGCTATGTGCTGACCAGTCCACGTTCTCTGGAGGCCTGTGCTCGTTGTATGGTGAAGCCAGTAGAACTTTTATCAAGAAGCCTCTCTGATTTGGTGAGAGAAGCTCCAGGACGATCCATGCGGGTCGCTACAGGACTTTGTGAAGTATATGAGATAGAAAGACAAAGAAAACTGAAAATGTGCAGGGAAGAGAGGGAACGAATCATCCGCCAAGAAAAGAGGAGGATTCTGCCTTTAGTAATGAGCAGCAGTTTAGGGTCCCCATCAAGCTCAAAAGCACCATCTCGAGCTGATCTTTCGACACCGGTTGTGGCCAAGAGATATGACTCTCCTCCCAATACGGGTACACCAAGGAGCAATACCCCACACTCTGATTCTGAAAGATCGAAATCCCTTCCTTCTAGAGGTATACAAAGAGCCAAGCCACCACTTTCCAAAAAGCAGACTGTACCAGTATCACAGACTAAGAAATCCAGTACCATCCAGTCTAAAGAATACCATGGCAGCGGGGACTCAACCACTACAGCACCCTCTAAAAAGACTAAGAGTCAGTCTCTGGACTCCCTTCAGAAAATGAGAGATGGTTCTTCAGGTAGGACATCGTCAGAGTCCATAACCTCATCCTACAGCGGCGACAGCCTTAGAGGTAGAACCACGCAATTCATACCAAAATCCAGGACACTTGATGCTGTCAATTCTCTCTTAGGCCGAAGTTTCAGTCTGGGAGATCTCAGTCATTCGCCACATACAACAAAGAAGGTTGAAAAGATGGTGAAAGACGTGAAGAAGAGAGGCATCCAAGAACTGCCTCAGCGAGATAAAAAGATCGCAGCAATTATGATTGCCCGACATGAAGAGGAAAACATCAGAAATGAGCAGCGGTACTGGGCTCACCTACAGTGGGAGACCCAACGGAAGACATCGGGTATGAGGAAGGAACAAGAGGGAAGAGAGAGGCAGAAAGCTATACTACAAGGACAAAAGATGTTAGAGTCTCAGATGAAGAGTAGACGCAGCAAAATCTCGATGGAGGAGCTTAATTCCGCAGCCTTCACTCAAAGTAAGGGTTTAATGCACAAGGCTCATTCCAGAGAGCAAGATCCACAGTTACAAAACACAGGAAAAAAAGAGGGGAAGCAGAAGAAGAACCACCAGGAACAAAACATCAAAACGAAACATCTCAGTGATCAACTAGCCCAAGATAAGCTACTTGCTGCCGAGCAGAAGAAACAAGAGAAGATGACACAAATGCAGGTCAACAAAATCCTGCAAAATAAAATGGAGAAGATCAAGCACCAAGCGCTTTTCCAAGAAAAGTCTCAAAAAGAAGAATCCGATCACGAGGAGCTGCGAAGGGCGCTTGAGAAAAATCTCCACAGAGCACAAGAAAAAGTGGAACATCTACAAGAGAAAAAAATTCAGGAGCTGAAGACCAGAGCACAAAGGGAAGAAATGCAAATCCAAAGGGCGAGGCAGGCAGCCGAACGCAAAGAAAAGGAGCGTGCGGAGCATGTGAAAGAACTAGCCAGGACTGCTGAGAGGAGGCTCCAGCACGCGTCCCAGATAGCCGATGAAGTCGTGCAGCACAAGGCCAAGAAGGCCATAGAGAGCCGCCTGGAAAAGGAGAAGGTCCAGAGGGAGAATCGGCAGAGAGTCCTGAAAAACGAAGACGTGAAGCGTCAGGAGCTACTGATGTCCATTGAGAAGAAGCTGGAGCGCAGCGAACAAATATTCAAGGACAAGCAGACTGTCATGGACAATGCTCGCTCCGTGGCCAGAGCTTCCTTTAATATTCGGGAGAGAGTGCGAGCCGAGACAAACTTACGCACCTTTGATAAGATGGCTATGGAAGCTGAATTTTATGCAAACATTGATAAGAAATAATGTCAGGTTGAGGAGGTAGAAACATTCATTGTCCAGGGTATTTTCTCCTCCTAAACTGCGCTATAATGAGGGCCGTTCCTGTGGCTATGCGGAATATGTGTGTGCATAGGGCACTACGACGACCTCCCTCGCACGCATATCCAGCTGCCTCTATTCCCATCACAGGCGCCCTCCCTGTGCAGAACTGAACAGTGCTGCCGAGGGGGGGTAGGGTGAATGGGTGGAATGCTATTGGAGAAGAAGAATAGCATTCCACACACCCCGAGTCAGCAGTTCCACCAATAGCACCCACCCCACCCAGGTCGACAGGGGGCCCAAAGCAAGAACTTGCATAGGCACTGACTGTAATGATTCAATGATATCCTAAGGACATAAGCCAATGGATATTCCTTATCTGTGAATTACATGGGGATTCCGTTTACTTGTTCACAGATTACCACCTTTCGCAGTTGGATTCAGCATTAGTTACTTTAGCATTACTTTAGGAATGTCTCTAAAACTGGCAAAATAGGGGTCGAGGAGGAAATTTGGAAAAAAGTCCCAATACTTATTCATATATAGATAGCATATACAATCAGCAGAGAGTGCAGGGCATTTCAGCTTTTTCTTATATGTCTCATCACCGAAGAGACAGCAGGGTGTGCAGGATTGGAACACACCTGTATATTGGTTTTTCATTGGGAGCCACTTCTCAGAGCCCAGAGACTTACTTATAGAGACTTACTTTACACTGGTAGCTCATCCTGGAACATTCCATTTACATATTCACTTGGGAGGAGGGGGAAATCTCCAGCTACCATACCAAGCAATGAAGATGCTTTATAAGCATTAGTGATGAGCAGCATAGGCAATATTCATATTTGCTAAATATTGTGAATGTTTTTCCAAATATTCACAATAAATTCAACAATTCGTGATCTCCAGTCATTATTACTTTTATTGTGAAAATTAGCACTTGCACTTGTTCACTGTTCCTGCTAAGTGAATATGTACTATAAATAGTATGTTCCATGGTGAGCTGCCACTGTAGAACAAGTCTATTATTCAGTCTCTGGGCTCTGAGAAGTAGTTGTATTAGAAAATAGCAAAATACAATATGCTCCAGCTCGACACATTCTGCTGAAACACGATTTAGCTCTTTTCCTGTCAGGAGCCTGCCACCTCAAGGAGTTCAGGGTAACTGTCTGCAGTCACGATACATAGAGACAACACCCAGTGCACTTTTCTTGCACCAGTTGTTCATTGATGGTGTGTGCATACAAATGGAAGGCTTCAATAATAAAAAAAATTTAAAAACTAATAAATTTTTTTTTTATTTACATTGACACCATAAGACACAACAACACTTCCCCCCTGATTTTTGGGTAAAAACAAAAGTCTTATAGAGCACAAAATATGGTACAATGTGTTATAGAATCATTATTGTGGTTTAGCTTGACAGTTGATGTTCATATTGCATAAGTTGGCTGAATTTAAAATTAAGTTGTTGCTTGTATGGCTAGATTAACCTCCCTAGCGGTCAACCCCTACCCTTCTTAACGGCTCCATACTGGCGATCGCAGCAGAGTACATGCGCAGAATTTCGCACACCCAACCCTGTCCACGTTGTCGCCTAATCAATGACACTGGCGATGTGGGCTGGCAAACTGATGCCCCCCCCCCCCAAAGGCCCACTGTATGTGGAAGGCCTGCCATGTAGAAGAACCCAAAGAGGGCTTTGGATTTCAGGATATCAGTTGATAGGATTCATTTCTTATTATTAATGATCTGAATGGAGGTGTTCGCTCAGCTTCTTGTGCAGCTGAAGTAGACAGCGGAGGAAAATACCAGACACTCAGAATGAACCCCAAGCAATAACTTTGTTCTAAAGTTTGAAAAGTTGTAATGGGTCTTATGATTTTCTTATTCCATTATATATTAATCAGTATAGCCACCCATACACCTTAAGATCGATCCATACAATCTCCATTAGATCTACCAACAACTGTGTAGTATAGTGGCCTCCCTGATAGAATACATAGTGATTGGAAGGTATATATCACTGCTATGTAGTGCTGGGTCCTCCCTGATAGAATACATAGTGATTGGAAGGTATATATCACTGCTATGTAGTGCCTGGGCCTTATCTGATAGAATACATAGTGATTGGGAGATATATATCACTGCTATGTAGTGCCGGGTCCTCCCTGATAGAATACATAGTGATTGGAAGGTATATATCACTGCTATGTAGTGTCGGGTCCTCCCTGATAGAATACAAAGTGATTGGAAGGTATATATCACTGCTATGTAGTGTCAGGTCCTCCCTGATAGAATACAAAGTGATTGGAAGTGTTAGAAACCTCCTCATATTACATGGTTTTGGTAGAACAAAAGTTGCTTGTACAGAAATTGTATGAAAAGATTGTAAGGTGTATGGGGGTCTTAAGGAAACTAGAACGTAGATTGAAAACCAAGGACATTGCCAGAGGTTGGTAGGTGTTGTGGTTATTGGTGGCGTCTCCGCTGGTCCAGGGGGCACTCTAGAGAGCCAGCAAAAGGGCACCAATGAAATTTGTAACTGTGGAATTGTAACAGCCAGATCAGATTAAGATTTACCAAAACAATGTCATATGAGGAACTTTTTAAAAACGTTCAAATCAGTGGTATCCAATAGTGTACTACATAGCTGTTGGCAGATCTTAAAGAGAGATTAAAATGTGTGTGGTGAGCTGTAGGGGGCATTGCTTACCATTCAATTACCATATTTTTCACCCCATAGGACTCACTTCTTTCGGCCCAAAATTGTGAGTCTTATGGAGAAGATACAACTACCCATGGTCAAACAGGAGGCCAGATAGTCTGGTCAGCAAGCATGGAGCTACCAGCGACCAGCCAAGTGAGAGTTCCAGGAGGTGGAGGCGGGGAAGCTGTCAGAGAGACACACAGCGGAGACATGCCCTCTGAGGTGTGTGGCTTTCATTGTGGGTACCTATGCTTTCCTCTATCTCCCTTCTTTCTGCCCAATGGGGAAAGTGAATGTACTGGTAGTCAAAGCCAAGTACAACAGAGTATGTCTCCGCTGTGTGCGTCAGCCTCTGAATACCTCTGTACATCTTATCATGCGGTTTTATCAACTGCAAAATACAGGTTTACAAGGTATTCTATGAGAACTCAAAATAATTCAAGTGTTCCTCTGGGGTAATAATAGATAGAAATGACCAATCATTATAGATAGGATCCATTTAACGGTCCATGAATAAGCAAGATGACTAGTATAAGAGGATCAGCAGGTCGGAATCTGCCAATAAGGATACCAGCCTCCTCCTATTTTACTGAAAAAGCCTACTGCCAATTGCTATTGCCCTTATTTTCTGTCTAAAACAACCAATAATCTGGCTGGAATTTCTCAATGCTGAAAATAAATAAAAGGTAAATGCATGACAGTATGTAAACAATATTATTTTTTGGGGCCCATTCACACTTACACGTGGGGTAATATACACATCAAACCTCTACAATTATGAATATACCGTATATATGAATGTGATAACGGTATATAAATGCAGGTCGCATGACCAGGGCCGTTTCTTGACATATGCCAAATATGCATCATGTGCATAGGGCCACAGGGACCAATAAGGGCCCCCAAGATCTGCTCCATAAGACACAATATGCATGGGTTGATTCCTGCTCACAGGACTTCACTTTCTTCCTCTGCTTTTCCCCCTGGGGGGGGGGGGGGGGGGGGGGGGGGGGGTTGTGTGTGTGCGATGCAATGTGTCCTCTTTTCCCTCTTTGGGGGGGGGGGGTCTCGCATAGGGCCCCCAAAGAGCTGGAAGCAGCACTGCACAAGACACATTAATTATTTACAAGTTTAGAAAACAAACAGATGTACTTTGAAAAGATAAAAAAAATCTGTCCCAAAAATCAGCAGAGATTCTCTGCCCGCACTTCATTGTGATACACTTCCCACACAAGGGACCTTTTATTTTTTACCTGTCAGGGTAATGAATGAAGAAGAATACTAAAGGATGACAGTTGATTGACACCTCGTAGTGAGCTGGGACATCTGCATTGACGGCTCCCTGCAGCAGTATCAGGGCTTTTCAATGTCTACACGAGGTGGGCTTTTATAGGTAAATCACGTAGCTAAACTTATCTTATAGCAGTGGTTCCCAAACTGGGGGGTGGGCCCCCTGGGGGGTGCACAGTTATTCCAGGGGGGCACAGGCCTTCATTCTTAACCTGTGTTTGAATAGGAAGGGGGGGCTCAATCATGTTCCTAAATATAAAAGTGGGGCCCTGCAAGGAAAGTTTGGGAACCACTGTCTTATAGGAACAAAAGTGGTAGCCAAAGACAGGTCCATTATGTTGTGAACATCTCTTGATTCAATCAGAACATGCCATCGGATTATCAATGATCATTCACAAATCAATCAAAGTGCACATCACCTTGGCTAATAGATTTAACATCGATCTTTGCCCAGAAACAACCGCAGGCTCCCAAAAATGTCTGATTTCTCAAATTCATTTGATCGGAAATGATGTCAGGGTGGGTGTATCTGACGTTCTTGTATGTACTTCACTAGTCCGATTGAAGAGTCGATTGAGGGTCACCACTAACGATACGTTGACCGATGAGTGATCAACCCAAAAAAGAGAACATGTCTGATCACCTTCTGTTCCATCTTTTCTTCGATATAAAGCAGGAACTGGATTTGGGAAATTCTTTGGGAAAATCAGAGAAGTAACAACCATAGCCGTCAATTTCCACGGCCAGGGTAATTTAGGAGGGAGGGTTACACTCCCTCCTTTGTTCCCATGTGCCCCATGATGTGCGGGTGTGGGAACTTAATAGGGAGAGTAACGCCCCCTCCCTCCAAAGTTAGCCAGCTACTGCATAGGAGGGAGGGGAGGTAAACCTTTCTGATATCGGACACTAAATTCTTAGACAACCCTAGCATGTAGAGATTATCACAAAGGGTGGGGGGGGGGGACTTTGATGGCACATATTAGCAACGTTTTTTTAAATAAAATTCATTTTTATTAATACATAATTAAAATATATGGTCATAAATACATAAATTAGACAAGAGTTATCAATTATACAAGACTCAAGTGTTTGCACATTGTCACAGATCTCCACAGGGGGAGGGGATCTGTGTCTGCAGCTTCTGCATTGCCTGCATCCAGCTCCTAATACCTTCCTTGCCTCAGAGGGTTAATTCTCCTGTAGCAGAGCTCCTCTGCTGGATACTTGTGATGTTCCTTACCTTGTCAGCTGCTCCTCCCTCCTGCCCTATTAAAGAGAGTCTCAGGTGCCTGGACAACAGGTCTCATATGTTTACCTCCAGCTTCCTTGCTTGTTGACTTGTTGATGTCCCAGTTCCAGGCTCTCGGCTTGTCCAACGGATTCTCCCTACCTCTTGATCCTCGGCACTTCGTTCCAGTACCCCCTCTGTCTTCCTGACCCCAGACCCTGGCACTACATTTTGGTACATCATCAGCTGCCAGCTTGCACGGGTGCATACAGGAACCGCAACCTGGTGTTCCTCTGCAGCAAAGCCCATCAGCCCTTGCGGGTTGCTCTGATGAACACCACACGGTCACTTAGACTCTGCGCCCCGGATTGCACCTTTGCCAACTGTGCAAGTTGGTCCAGTGGGCCCACACCCTTGAATATCCGGTGTCACTCTTGCTCTGGTGTCACCTGTTGTGACACACATTCACATTGGCTCTCCCTGATAAAAAAAAACAACCAATCCGATGCATTTCACCCACAAGAAAATAAGGGGCTTCCTCAGGGAATTAGGGATTGCCTGTCCATGTATTGCTTTAGAAGTATTCAAAGTTGTGTGCAGACATTAAAGAGTTTAATGTAAAATGACCCCCTATATGGGGATTTTGTATATGTATCAGCCATTATGGAGAGCAAGGCGAGGTGGGAGAGGAAGGAGAACCCTGAGAGGCCGTGTCCAATCTCACTACTTCATAGCGATCTCCTACCGACTATATACCGGCTATAGCCCATATAGAGTGCGCAAAAGACTGTTTGTCAGAGGGGGACATGAGCCATCAGTGCAGTCATAAAATCACTAGCTTTATTTTGTTACTGTAGCACTGACACCCGTGGGTGCTGCTGAGTGTGGTGGGATACCGGGTAGCAGAAATGACCATGAGACACTTACTTGAAAGTTGAAGAAAAGTTTATTTGCACAAGTCATCAGGTGGGAGGAGGGTTGGGGACAAGGCTGTTCCGAACATCTGAGGTCCTAGCTCCTCTCCTGGCAGCTTCTTCCTCTCAATAGCACAAAAGCACAGCACTGTCCTTGACTAATCCTCCCTGGGGGATCTTGGAAACAGACCTCACTGCCACTGATCCGTCTGCCTCAGAACCTGGATAGAGTCCCCCTTTAACTCCTGGAGATTGTCCTCGACGGCTGCTGCTCTGGAGACCTTTACCCCTCCGCAGACAAGGTAACCGGCTCTCCCTTCTAGCTGGGCGCCCCCAGACTCAGATCCCCTCTCTTCTCTGGTCCCCAGCTAGGCACATCACATCACCATCACTTAGCCATCACATCACTCCCAGGACCCCCCATCAGGGGAAGCTCCCTGGGCAAAGACTGACTTCACATCCTGTCTCTCACCCTTATATCAACTTCTCCCCTCCCACTCTCTGGAAAAGGCGCAATTTCCCCTTGGCCACTCAGAGATAGGGTAGAAGAACACACAAAATGATACATTCACAGACTTTGGCAGAGAGCCAAGGCCTATGCTGACAGACAACTTTAGCTGCACCTGTCTGTGACACCAACTCTCCCTCCTAAACAGTTAACTCTATCAGCTCCTGTCCCTGGCAGGGGCTACATTACGTCTTAAAGGGTTCCTTCCTCTCCTATATCGCCTTGCTCTCCATGATGGCACTCCAGGTATTCCAGGGGGGGGGGCGTGGGGGAGGGGGGCTTAATAATGTTCCTAAATAGAAAAGGGGGGACTGCAAGGAAAGTTTGGGAACCACTGATATACAAGATGCGCAATACATGCACACCCTTGTGGGTGAAACACGTCAGCTTGGTGTTTTCTTCCACCAGGGAGGGACAGCCAATGGCAATATGCAATATGCAAACACTTGAGTCTTGTATAATTTATAACTCTTGTCTAATTTATGTATTTATGACCATATATTTTAATTATGTATTAATAAAATGAATTTTATTGAGAAGAACGTTGCTAATATGTTCCATCAAAGCCCCCTTTGTGATAATCTCCAAGTGCTAGGGTTGTCTAAGAATTTGGTGTCCATTAATATATGGGGGTGAGGCACAGGAAACATCTGATACGAATAGTTGAAAGTTGATCATCAAGTTTTAAATATTCTCTTCTGATACCGGAAGTGACATCTGTCACTTAATCAGTAAGGGAAAACTTGACAGGTATGAGTAACAATTGATCAGCTGATCAACTTGACCATGTGCTTCTGCATTCTCTTGCAATAGAACCATCCCTAGGAGACCTTTCCATCTCTAGTATTGCAGGGGCATGGCTCACCAGTTCTTTAAATGGTTACTCAAACCATGGGTAGCTACACTCAGTTATGGTTATGGATGAAACAGGGACTGTAGGTTTGTACTTGTGGATACTGTGTATATAGGTCGGAAGAGGTGCATTATTGTAATGCATATTGTTTAAATGAGCGCAAGTGTTGGGGTTTGAACCCCAGCTGCACCCCAGGCAGTGGCTCTGCTCACTAGGCTACCGTCCTCTCTGGACTACTCACTCTTGAATCTTCCTGATCTTCCTTGTTCCTGCCAGCCTAGCTAATGACCTGGATCCTTGACACCTGCTACTTCCACTATAAAGCCCAACCCTCAGCAACCTTCCCTTGCTGATTATTGTGCTCCTGAGCCTTGATCGTGCTACATCTCCTCCACTCCTCTGCTACTACTGATTTACCGCTGCTGACCTCAGAACTGCCATTGACTACTCTACTGCCTGATCCCTGACTACTATCTACTTCTACTGCTGCCAACCCAGATTGTCTGACTACGTTTACTTTCGCCTGCCCGGACCTACTGTCTGTTACCTGACTTCACCTTTGATCGATCTTGCTACATGCTGCGTTCTGCGGTCCTTGCCACTGGGCTTCTCTCCACTCTCCAGCCTCAGTGTCCTCAGACTCAGTTGAGCCTACGGAACTAACAGCAAGCTATGGACTGTGGACCCCGTGTGACCACTTGCCACAAACTCAGCCACCCACTGAGATAGATAAAGGAGCAGCAGTGGCTCTGTTATAAAGCTGGATCTGCATTGTAAGATTGTGGTCTGCATTTTAAGACATCCAGACACATTAAAGTGTAATTGACGTTAGTTTTCATAATAAACTGTGGTTTTCTTTAATTGGGATCACACTGAATACAATTCTGGTCATCGGACATCATCAATACATAGATAAGAGGTATTTAAAGTGTAAATATTATAATGTAACTGAGAGAGAAAGGCATGAAGGAGGTAACATGATGACTTTGTGTTATATCACTTCCAGAAACTAAATTGGAGAAGTGAATTACGTGTAGAGATGGTCAAATTTTTGAATTTTTTTTCCGACGGTTTCGACTTAATTGCAAAGCTCCTGAACATGGTATCATCACCAAACTTGCTGGAGATGTAGAGAAGGGTTGGGGGTATACAGCAAAAAAGAAAGTATGTCTAACACATATAGTTTTTTCACAAATTAAGTTCAAAGTCAAGTAAAAATTTCGAAAATCGGAATTTCGACTTTAACTTTGAACTTAATTTATGCAAAAACTACATGTGCTAGAGCAAAACTTTCTTTTTTCAAATGTTCCTCCAACCCTTCTCTACATCTCCAGCAATTGGTGATGATACCATTTTCAGGGGCTTTGCAATAAGCTCACAAAGTTAGGAAGTCGAAAAATTCGACCATCTCTAATTACGTGTGCGTGCTTCTCTATCCTTATCTGGAATGAGGGATAGATCAAGCCTGAGGTTTGCGTATCTCTCACTACACCAGGGACATAACACATCTTATATCAATTCCATATGACACACTTTCCTAATTATAATTCTCTATACGTGTGCTACAAGTGTTCTTGCTAGGCACAACATTTCAATGGAAATCTGGTCAATCAGTGAAGTCAGTTGAAGAAAAAAAAATGTAACCTCCTGGGCAGTTTTGCCAGTGGTTTTTGGATTTCTTTTCCACCAAGATTTTCTTCCTTCTTTTGGACCCGCAACACATCTGCAGCGTCACCGTTGACTCCAGGGATATGCTGTAAAGAAGCATATCGAGGTCAATGGTGCCGCCTACCCCTGCCCCCCACCATCATATATGACATCATTGGGGCGGACCTGGAAAGATTGCCGGGTCCGCTGATACAGAAGATTGCCAGGGCTTTTGTAAGTGTCCTATTAGGCTCACCTGAGTAGGCAGATACCAGGCTGGAGTGGAGCCATGGACGTAGTCGCGAGATAAGCAGAGAGTCGAGGCGGGCGGCAAGCAGAGTAGTTGGACAGTCTGGGTCGGCAGCGGTAGACGTTCGGATGAAAGGAGAAGGCAGAAGAATGGTCGGTAGGCGGTTCAGGGTCGGCAGCGGGAGTTCAGTAGAAATAGCAGAGAGGATTCAGGAGATGCAGCTAGATCAGTGTCCAGAAGTACAATAATCAGCAAAGACCTGGTGCAGGAGGCTGGATATAAATAGAGGAAGTAGCAGGTGCAGGTGATCAGGGTAATTAGCAAGGCAAGGCTGGAGCAAGGGAGATGAAAGAGTTACAAGGAAAGTCCAAGAGGGCAGACAGCCTAGGGGGGCAAGGCTACTGTCCAGAATGCTGGTGGTCACAGGTTCGAGACCTAACAGCTTTTGGCGGACAGGTGAGTATGCCCATTGTTAGCTCAGGGTGAGTTTTGTTAGCAAACAAACTCCATATTTCATACCTGCCTAGAGTTCAGCTTTCACTATTGTCTGCTGGATAAATGTCTAAAGCCCCCCATACACACTTAGATTTTTTGTGCTCTTGGCGTTTGATCGGCCGAAAAATTTGGTGCCGATCTTAAGCTTTAAGAGGCTAAATTGGCAGCCAAATCAATCTATGACATTATGGATATGTCCGTAGTTCTTAGATCGGTCTGATACTTTAGGCGGGGACACAGTGTCCCCATCTAAAGTATGGGTATCTCCTTAGCTTTGAGGGATCTCACATGAGGAATGAGGAATCAGCTGTCTGCCTGCTTCTGAGGGGGAAAGGGGAGGTACGAGCAGCTACCTTCCCTCTGCCTACGTTCTAGGCTGACACACAGCACAGCCAGTATGCTGTCTACCCGGTCTCCCTAGCTGACGGCATGAGCAGCTAGAGACCTCCAGACAGCGTAGGCAAACAAAGGGTGCCAGATGCCAATTGTGACCCGATGTTTTGGCTGATTGACCCCACAAGATGACGTCATCACACATGGTCCATCGGCCAAAAGATCGAGTCACAACCTGTATGGGTATACGTGTATGGAGGACTTTACAAATAACTGTTTTTTTTTCTTTACCTTATGTGGGGGTTCAGCTACATGGTGCTCCCAATGAGGCGACTCCACACAGGCAGTCCTTTCCTTCAGGGCTCCTGCCCGTGTTTATTGGCAAATGAAAACCAAAACACACCCTGGCAGAGGGAAAATGGCAATCCCAACACAGTCTTTAGGTAAAGCCACAGAAAATCCCACAATTTAGTCCCACAGCCTGCTGGCTGCTGCACAGAACACAATCCTTTCCTTTCCAGATCAGAGCCTGTTTAACACACATCAGCCTCTGACACTGAGCACCAGGTCTGGAAATCCTGGACCCTGGATCGGGAATCTGCCCCACCCTGCTCTTGCAGATTCCGAGTAAAACCAGCCCCAGAACAGAATTTAAAAAATACCAGCAGAAAAGTTCCCTGCAAATGAAGAGATTGCTAGTCTCACCTCAGAAGGGGAATCTGAGATACCGGGGCCCCACATATCTCCCATCCAGCACAGTGCCCAGTGACACAGGCAATATTGGGGTCACTGTGTCACACTTATTAGAAATGTTAACTAGAGGGAGGGTAGGATGGCAGACTTGGTTACTTGTCATTCAAATTGATGATAG
>CM070043.1:43633599-43648637 GCA_036250615.1 Ptychadena robeensis | reverse complement strand
ATACAGAACCATCCTATACAGAAGCATTGACCATACATCTCTATACAGAACCATCCTATAAAGAAGCATTGACCATACATCTCTATACAGAAGCATTGACCATACATCTCTATACAAAACCAACTTATACAGAAGCATCGACCATACATCTCTATACAGAACCATCCCAAACAGAATCATTGACCATACATCTCTATAAAGAACCATCCTATATAGAAGCATTGACCATACATCTCTATACTGAACCATTCTATACAGAAGCATCGACCATACATCTCTATACAGAACCATCCTATACAGAACCATCCTATACAGAAGCATTAACCATACATCTCTATGCAGAACCATCCACATAATAATCAAACATTGGACACATTACCTCCAATGAATAATTCTAATACATTGATATTATTCATATAACTATAATCATGGCAGGTTAAACCCCCCCAGTCTGTATAGACACATAGGGGTGGTCTGCACTCAGACGCTGGACTGAGGATATAGAAAAGTGCAGTCAAGCTATGATGTATTGTTCTCCGTACCATATGGGTCATTAACATCCGAGCATTGCTCACCTTGGGGTGAATATTAAAATATCTGTTGCTTTCAAAGTTCCTCCTTTCGCTCTCAGAATAGTAAAGCAAGAAGCTGTCCTTTATTATAAAGAACCTGCAAGAAAAGTAAGTACACCCCTGTAAATTACAGACATTATAGGATCACCAATAAAGAAGGATTTGACTCTACAGCAATAATATTAGGAGTATACTGGGACTGCTCTCACCTCTTGGACCATTTAGCGGATTGCCTCCCAAAGGGTCTCTTCCATAGCACCCCCTGAAGCTGAACCTTGGTGCTGATGTCCAGGTTGTCATTGTCCGTGTGCTCCATGGATGGAGACGGGGACACAGAGCTTGATTTGGAGTTGAACATCTTAATCCAGGCGTGGTCCTCTGTGAGGCTGCCGGAGGAGAGTTGGATGCTGTGGCCTGGCAGAGAGGGGGGAGAGGACACACAGAGGGAAGAAGAGTGAGGACAGGGAGAAGGGGCAGGCGAGGAAATCCTCTGAGACGTCCAAGGAGGACAATGGAAAGTTACAACAGATCAGTGGAAGAGGTCAGTCGGTGAGACATTGTAAGGGATGAAGGTTGGAATGGGCTGGAGGGATGAGAGCCGGGATGGAGGAGAGTGATGGGAACGTTCCACTTTCAATCAATAGCTTCTCTGCTGAGTCAATACATGTCTCTGTAAATGAAAGTTCATGGCCATCCCGGATCATTTGTCTGATGACACAAGAAGGCCGGAGAGAGATATCAGCCGGGAGGATGCAGGCTGCCTCCATTCATTGTTATGTAGCATCAGAAATCCTGGATGTCCCATCCACACACACAGATAATGAGGGGTGCACGTAAGTGGTACTCAGGTACTCAAAAGGGACCAAAACCTAGCTCTGCATACCTGCATTATTGTTACACAGCTCATATGCGTACTAACAACTTGGAGGCGCTCCGTGTCTGGGCGGCCGCAGCTAAATGTTACATGTCTACAATTCATGTCACTTGGATAACTGCAGGGAAACATGAATAACTATGAAAGGTTGCAGTTAGGGGGGTGACACTGGGAATGTAAATTAATAATCCAAAAAATATTGGACTTCTAAGGGTGTTGGAGATCTGGGGATGAAAGTCAGAGTAGGCATATGTAAGGGTAACATCTGACAAGAGAAAAGCACTGTGTGACAGCTGGAATAGGACTATGAAAGGTTGACATTTGGACTGCAGGTAGTCTCAGGGGTTAGTTACTACCCTAAAAAATGTCAGGGTTGTACTGCTGAGGTATGAGATCGGGGGGTTAAAAGGTGTTGTACTGTGAGAGATACATTTGAGCTAAAGCCAGCTGGTGACCTGTGGATGGAGACAGCTAATCGGAGGATCAATCAGGAACAGGGAGATCCATCTGCAGCAGAATCTACCATGCAGGAAGCTGACACAGAGGACAATGAGGGAGACCACCTACATATGGGGTGAGTACCAAACTTCATCTCCTGGTCATCTGAGGAGCTCACTTTATGTTCCCCCCTGCAAATAATCACAACTTCTACACTGCGAAAATAAAGGGAACACAAACATAAGACATCCTGAATAAAATATTCTTATTAAAACCTTTGTTGAATGTGCTGACAACAGAACCACACAACAATTATCACTGGAAATCACATGTACCACCCCATGGAGGTCTTGATTTGGAGTCACACTCTAAATGAAAGTGAGAAAACCACCACAGGCTGATCTAACTTTGATGTAACATCATTACACCAAGTCACAATGAGGCTCAGTAGTGTGTGTGGCCTCCATGTGCCTGTATGACCTCCCTACAACGCCTGGGCATGCTCCTGATGAGGTGGCAGTTGGTCTCCTGAGGGATCTGAAGCTTATTTTAGAAGGTGGGTTCAATGTGCCTACAAAGATTTACATGGCCATTCACGCATCGATTCCTGAGCGATCATTAAACAGTCGATCGCGGCGTGCTTACGGCAAAATTGATTGTTCGTTCAGTGGTGTTCGGGAATCGTTGCACACCACCCTGGTTGCTCGGTCCCTGGCCGATACTTTGGCTGGGGATCGAGGATCCCCATCCAAAGTAATGGTGATTGAACCCTAAGCAGGAATCAATTCTTATGTTTTTGTGTCAATCATATGGTTAAATATATATCAATCTTTTTTTTTACTGAATCTTTTTGATCTACTTTCTAAAGCTTGAGATAATTTTTTGTCATAAGCATAAGGCTATGTCTACACAGCCTTTTGTGACCCGTCGGGACCCCCTATGCTTAGCACAGTGCACATAGACTTTACCTACTCCGCGGATGCTGTGTTCTCACGGCGCTGAGCAGTACGTTAACACCTGCATCTGAACAAAGCATCCGCCAGGCAGGTACTGTGTATGTGATCCGTCGGGACCCCCACCAAGCACTGCACTAAACTTAGGGGTCCAGACGGATCACAAAATGCTGTGGAGACATTGCCTAACGGTAAAGCCCCCCATACACCACATACAATTATCATGCAATTTCTGTACAATCAACTTTTCTTAAAACCATGTATATGAGGACCTTTCTACACCTTCCATCACTATTATTCTATCGAAGGAACCCGCACTACATATCAGTTGATATATACCTTCCAATCATATGTATTCCTATCAGGGAGGACCCGGACTACATAGCAGTGATATATACCTTCCAAGCACAATGTATTCATCATGGAGGACCCCGGCAACGACATAGCAGTGGATATATACCTTCCAATCACTGTGTATCCTTATCAGGGGACCCGCCCTGGACAGGGGTAGCAGTGTATATATACCTTCCAATCAATATGTATTCTATCAGTAGGACCCGGCACTACATAGCATTTATATTACTTCCAATCACTATGTATTCTCTCTGGAGGACCCGGCACTACATGGCATGAGATATACTTCTAATTAATTCACTATGTATCTAACAGTTGAGACCCCGGCACTCATAGCAGTGATATATACCTTCCAATACATTTATTCTATCAGGGAGGACCCAGCACTATACATAGCATGATATAACCTTCCATCACTATGTATTCTATCAGGGAGGACCCGGCACTACATAGCAGTGATAGCAGTAAAACAATTAAAATAGATTGCCCCTCCCTCCTCACACTTAGTTTCACTTTTTTCTTGTGCAGATCTATTCCACTCCAAACAATCAGAAAAATATTGTTTCTATTCACTGAACTTCTTGAAACTTATGCCTGGCATACACATGCCAATAAGCGGCCGATTTTTCACCTGAGCGACGGGCGTGCGCGCTCGCCCCGTCGGTCAGCGGAACAATCGTCCACTTATCGGCATGTGCCCACATGGGGCGACAGGTCCCTGTCGCCCCACAGCTCGGCCAGAGAACGGACATGTCCGATAATCTCTGGCTGATTGAAGCCGATGCCATTAGCTTCAATGAAGACCGGTGTCTTCATTGAAGCTAATGGCTGGCACACAAAAGGTGTCGGCCGACTAGTTCAGCCCCATAATGCATCAGGATGCAAACGTGATGACGTCATCTGAGCTGGTCTATTGGCACCCGTCGGGGTGTGTATGGCAGGCATTAGCCCTGAAGGGGATGATTCTGTATTCATAGGTTTGCAGAATAGGATGAAGGTCTTTTTCTCAACTCTGTTCATGTTATAAAATTTTTGCTGTGAAGAGGAGGCATGTGATCTCTGCCGAGTCAAATCCAGTTTTGAGAACTGCAAAAGTAAACCAAGCATCTGTGGTAATATCTTGTAAGCAGAGAAACTGCCCGATAATCTTACAGAAACCTCTGGAAGAGCATGACATTGTGAATGGATTCATGGAATTTATTTACCAAAAATATGCTGCTCATTTACACATTTTTGTGTACTTAGAGGAATTCCCCTTATGCATAAAATCAGCCAGGTGATCTCTAAAATCCCATCAGTCATACATAACAAACAATAAAAAATTCATCTTTCATAGATCTGACCACAGGAGACTGAACTCTGATTATCTGCAGCACAGAGAGCAATGTGCAGCTCACATTATCCTAGGTTTGATTCCAGGCAACAGCTGAATATTTTCCAGCATGTCCGATCATTTTTCGATCACAAATTTTCCAAATTTTAATCGTCTTAGGCCGATCTCACTATGTGGGCTGCCAAAGATTTTCAATCAATCAACAAAAAAAATTGATTGAATTAAGTTGATTGAACGAAAAATCTAGATGTGTATGGGGGCCTTTAGCCTGCACATTGCCTGCTGTGACAGATGGAGACATTGTCTCCCTAATGAATATATAAATGTCATGTTTGAGGGTGAGCTACCAGTGTAAAGTAAGTCTCTATAAGTTAGTATCTGGGCTCTGAGTGGCTCTGCTCTTCGTGAAAACGAATATACAGCATGATCCAGCCTTGCAGTCTCTTCGGAGATGGGACATATAAGCAAATCGCTTCTCTGCCTTTTGGCTAAGATCAAGTGTAGTATCTGTTCTTATTAGTTCCCTGGGGAGTGCTTTGGTACTCCTTTCTGGTGATAGGGATGCTCTGGGGCAACTCAGACATTCTTTGATCCGGCATGGCCTGCAGTACAGCAGTGCCGATCCGTCTTTCGGGCCGCTGGCTGACTGCCGCCATGTGGGGTAATTGGAAGGCGGCGTGTCCTCTCTGGAGGATGCGAATCAGTACAGACCGTCATGCCTACTGAAATGAGCAGCTCTGCTGCATTTGTGTCTGGCCTGGGGTCGAGGTTGAGCCTTGGCAGATAGTGCCTCTGGTTGGGACCCAGTGGTGCCATAAAATCACCTTTTATGCCACTTTTATAGCAACTACCTCATGGGGAAGGCCTTTTGGCCCGACCGGAGGAATTACTATAGCCGGCCGCTAGGCCTGCCCCATGCTGCGCACAGGACACTAATTTATTTATTTTAGATGAGTCTGTCCCCCCACTTCCCTTGCATGTGTCGTCTTTGTTCACTAGTATGAGTTGACTAGTTTTCTGGATTGCCCCGGAATGTGGTGGGGAGAGGCTGCTCTCCATGTTTCGAGCCCCTAGTACTTGGGAGACTAGGCTTCGGCCACGGTCACCTAGGGAATGGGGCACCCGGACCTTAGTACCCGGGAGACTTGGCTACGTTCCAGGCCTCCTGGGGAAAAGGTCATCTGAGGGAAGTGTGGCTTCGGCCGCTGTCCCACTTGCCACCCCTTCGGGGGAACGGTCCTTCAACCCCCTTTTGTGGCGGGGACATAACAGGCAACCCGTGCTTGCTTGGAGTGTTTTTACTTTTGGTGCACTTACTTTTTAGTTGGCACTAGTTGCACACATATGGGTGCTTGCACTTGCCGAGGCTCAATAAAAAAAAATATCAGCAAACGCTAGAACATTCTTCATGGTCCAGCCTTGCACTCTGCTAGAACATGCTGTATATTCTCTATATATGAGAATGAGTCCTTCTGTGTTTTTGATTTCTTTGCCTCCTCACACATGGAGTTGATGTCTCCTCACACATGGAGTTGATGTCTCCTCACACATGCAGTTGCGTGTATCCAGAGTAGAGATGGGCGAACATCAGCCCGGAGTGTCCGCGAACAGGGCGGGTCGAACTTTTAAAGATGTCCGCCGTCCGCCTGTTCGCGGACACATTCCAGGCGGGGAATTTGAATCGGAAAAACCGGATGTGGCGTCAGTGACGTCACATCCGGTCACTGGAACGCATCCTGGAACGCATAGTTCCTGGTTGCGGGAGCCGGCTGTGACGTCACTTCCTGTTCTGAGCCGGTATTTTCACTACAAGATCGGCTTCATGCCGGTCTTGTAGTGAAGAGATTCTTCCTCCGGCACGATCTCGCAGGTTCTGATCCTGCCGGAGGAAGAATTTAGATCTTCTTCTGGCCGGCGAACAGGATGGGTCGAACACCCGTACTGTCCGCCGGCGAGAGGATCGGCGAACATGCCGAGTTCGCGGCCGAACTGTTCTCCGGCGAACAGTTCGGTCCATCCCTAATCCAGAGTCATGGATAATGATCAGTGGCTCACTATGAGTCGGTTGGGTGGATGCGTGTCTCCTCGTGCGCACAGCCTGCTGCAAACAGTAAATCTAAATTATGGAAATCCTTGAAGTGACAGTGGAACTTGATGACGATGTAAAAGTGTTACCAATGTCCTGGATTATAAAATATACAACGCGGCGAGCTGGAGAAATCGTCTCGTGTACACGGGAAGCAGGTCAGAGGCTGCGGTAGTGAGATTTATTGGCGGCTTCCAATAGAAGTTTTGAGCTGACCGCTCTGCTGAGCATCGACCATCGCTCGGTGGAATGACATTGGCTCTTACTAATGCTCTTCAGTGTTTCAAGCATTGGGAACATGCTGTACTCTCATAAATTCTGAAAAATAAATCCACAATCATCGGGATCACTCTGTCCTGTACTCTATCCATTAATATGAATAATTAAGTGAACCCTGACTTGGCTAGAGTATTGGAACTGATTTTATACAGAAACATTATCACTCTCATTGAAGAATAAATCCTATTAAACAGCATCACTTTAGTGATGATGGGACACCTTGTACTGCTCCATAATCGGCCAGCTCTTTTTCTTATGAGCGCCGTCCATCTAGAGCAGGGGTTCTCAACCATTTTAGATCTGTGATTCCGGAAGCGACGTTACAAAGTGTCACTTCCTGTATTTGAAATGCAGAAGTGCGGGTGCAAAGTGTCACTCCTGCGCTCCAAATGCCAGAAGTCACACTCTGCAACATCACTTCCGGCACAATGAGGAAAGTGTAATGTCCCCTCCCTTATATTTTCTTGTGCATATGCATTACTGCGGTCCAGAAGATGCTACACTAGAATCAACATGACAAATTCTACAGAAGAGAGCTTGTAAGCAGGGGCGGTCGTAGGTAGATTGGTGCCCTGGGCCAACACCCCCTCTTCTGTTCCCCCCACCGGGAAAGCATCTCCACTTCCACATGGGTTTGTGCTGGTGAGTCTCCTCTACTCCTTCTCTCTCCCCAGGTATCCGTGTGGATAGGCAGGTGCGCTGTGGGGGAGACATCTGGGCATGGAAATGATTTCCTATGCACAGATGCAGCCTTGGGCAGCCGCCACTGCAGCTAAGTATATTGTTTCACGACTTTGGAGCAACTTTGAGCCACTGGGACATCTAACTGGGGAGTACAAATTACATTTTTTAGTTTTTAGAGTATAAGTGCACTTTAACCTCCTGGGCGGTAAACCTGTACTGTGTTGTTGAAATTGACAAAAGTGACACCTGTGCTGGCCAGGAGGATAGTGAGAGAGGTGCAAAAGAATCCAAGGATCACCACCAAGGCCATCCTGGTCACTCTGGGCTCTGCTGGTGGCAATGTCTCAAGGCAGACAATCCAAAGGACACTGCACACTGCTGGGTTCCACGGATGCAGACCAAGGAGAACACCACTTCTCCAGATAAAGCACACAAAAGCTTGCTTGGCCTTTGCAAATGCTCATCTGGACTATGAAGAAGACTTCTGGTCTCCTGTGTTATGGTCAGATGAAACAAAAATGTAATTGTTTGGTCACAATTATGTTTTCATCATTTGGCATAAAAAAAGAAAACTTCAACCCAAAGAACACCATCCCCACTGTGACACATGGTGGTGGAGACCTAATGCTTTGGGGGTGTTTTTCAGCCAATGGACCAGGGAACTTAATCACAGTGAACGGCACTATGAAAAAAGAGCAATACATGAGGATTCTTAACGACAACATCAGGCAGTCTACAGAGAAACTTGTGCTTGGGCACCAGTGGACATTTCAGCATGACAATGACCCAAAACACACAGCAAAAGTGGTGAAGAAATGCTTAGCAGACAAAATTAACGTTTTGGAGTGGCCCAGCCAGAGTCCTGACTTAAATCCAATTGAGAATCTGTGGAGGGAACTAAAGATCAGGGTGATGGCAAGAAGACCCTCCAACCTGAAAGATCTGGAGCTCATTGCTAAAGATGAATGGGGAGAAATCCCTGTGGAGACATGCGAGGAACTGGTCTGTGATTATAGGAAGCGTGTGATTGCTGGAATAGCCAATGAAGGCTTTTCTGTTGATTATTGAGAAGGGGATGAATAATTTTGGACATGAAACTTTTTGCTCAAATGTAAATAAAAGCTGAGAAATATTTTTTTTTCCACAATAATGCCTCTTGTACATCGTCTTATTATCTTTTGGAAGACGCCTGTGTCGTTACCTGTCAAAAAATAACTTGCTGGTTGAATAAAAGTACATTGAAGTCAAAATTTGGCCGGGGTACAAATAATTATGGGCTCAACTGTATATAGTACTCCCTCCTCCCCTACACACCCCCCCCCCCCCCCCCCCCCCGACCCCACCTCCTTAATAGAGATGGTCGAATTTTTCGACTTGCTACATTTGTGAGCGGATTGCAAAGCCCCTGAACATGGCATCATCACCAAAACTGGAGATGTAGAGAAGGGTTGTGGGAACATTTGAAAGAAAAAAGTATTGCTCTAGCACATGTAGTTTTTGCATAAATTAAGTTTAAATATAAAGTCGAAATTCCGATTTTCGAAATTTTGACTTGACTTTGAACTTAATTTATGCAAAACCTCTTTGTGTTAGAGACATACTTTCTTTTGTGGAGTATACCCCCTACCCTTCTCTATATCTCCAGCAAGTTTGGTGTTGATACCATGTTCAGGGGCTTTGTAATTGAGTGGAAATCGTCGAATTTAAAATTCGACCATCTCTACTCCTTAACATGGAGGTCAATGGTGCCATCCTCCTTCTACGGGGGTCACTAATGAAGCCGAAGAGGTGGTGCCGGAAGCGATCGGCAAGTCCACAGCGATTTTGAATCACAGCATGCTTGCCGAGCATAGGAGAGTATCCGCAATTAGGAACTGCAGTCATGGCAACCACCAGGGAGGTTAAGAAGGAGAAAGGATAAGTGCAAAGTTCAAACTGGACTTTAAAATGGAGTA
The DNA here is from genome assembly GCA_036250615.1 of Ptychadena robeensis. Lineage (NCBI taxonomy): Eukaryota > Metazoa > Chordata > Amphibia > Anura > Ptychadenidae > Ptychadena > Ptychadena robeensis. The sequence goes on along the minus strand of CM070043.1, from coordinate 43,639,109 downwards.
AACAAACCTAATGATGGAGGAGAGGGAGAGAGAAGAGAGCAATGGTTCTCCACCTTTTTAAATTCACTTCTGACCCCGGAAGTGATGTGTCCGTAAAGCATCACCCAGCATGCACAAATAATGTGCGGGGTGGGGAGTTAGAAAGGAGAGCAATGCCCATCCCTCCAATGTTAGCAGGCAGAGGGCATTACTCTCTCTCCTTCCTTTCAACCCAACTTGTTGGCATCAGCGCTGCTGCGTTCACTGAATGTGATGACCCCTGTGAAATAGTAGTTCGACCCCCCAAGGGGCTCCCGACCCACAGGTTGAGAACCACTGGCTTAGAGGGAAAGAAAAGGCGCATTATCCTTTAAATTTAGTTGGGGCGACAACACAGAACAGCCGACCAAGCGGTCCCGATAAGCGGTTGTTTGGGTGCATTGGAGGCCGTGCCATTGTGGTTTTGCTTTTGTTCAAAAACATAAGAAAAAGTCCTAAAACTTTTTTCTACATTTATTTTTTGGTTCTTTTTATACACAAAAGATCTAACAAGCCCCCATCCAAATAATCCCCCAAAATCTGTTTATTTCGATGATCTGACATTTTAATCAGTTAAAACAACATTATACATAAAATGTATATTTAAAAAAACAAAACGACTTCACAATTAAAGTGAACAATAGAAATAAAGAAATAAGGCATTTAATGCTGGAATGATCTCATGTACACAGGAGACGGACTTCTGACGTTTGTCCTTGTGTGGGGCTCCGGCGGCATTCGCTCCCTTCCTCGGGGCCAGTGATCGGCAGCGGGCACGGCCGCTCAATATTGCACATTAGTTATTCAATACAGTTCAGTGGTGACATACGCATCCGCATCTCCCTCTCGTGTCTTCTGTGATGTGACATATCTCATACAGTGGAATCAGACAGTTCAAATAAATAGCAAAGAAGAGGGTGGGTCCTCCCATGAATGGAGCCAAAGGTTTGAGGGACCGGGACGCTGAAGACCCCAAGATGTGAACACGAGTTTGGTTTTAGAGGACCTGCTGGTGGGATTTCAATCAAGTGGGTTGAAGCTCCAGATCCTAAATATCAAGAAGTGGTCTGCACATGCACCTGTTGTCAGTCTAATCACACACACCTAATGACAGGTTCACTTCATGACACACAGAGGTTTTATTTTACAATTGATGGATGTTGACAATGTAAGGTCATCACAGGCAGTTTCGGGGAAGCCTCTGCAGCAGGCAGCATGGCCAAGGCATTCCGCCACACTCTCACGGAGGGATTCACTGTGGCTAAACTACTGTTCCGCCAAACGGCATCTCCAGCATCCCTGTGGATGTGCAGAGCACAGTACAGTACAGCCATGGGGCGGTACATGTTCAAATTGAATTTCCCCGGCCCAATCAGCTACAGAAGATTCAGCAGTCAATTCTTTACCCCTCCTTTAACGTCAGATGGCACAATCTGGTGGGGGAACCCACTCAATTAATGAGGATCTCTCATGCACACCATTGCTCCTTAGCAGTGTGCTTGGGTGTGCTCCTGTGTTTGGCTTACCTGTCCTGCAAGTGTCAACCGTGACCTGGCCTGGTAGCTTGAACCCTCTGCTACTAATCTCCAAGACTTAAGCTTAAGCTGACATAAAAAGCTCCGGACCGCCAAGCACACAGCTTGTCAACCCTGTCCCAGGGGCAGATCTTCCCTTCAAGAGCTTCTAATCTCTGCCTCCACCAGACAAGCTCAGTGCTTGGCCAGGGAGGCAGAGGTAGCCGAGAATGAGAGAATACCTGCAGCCGAATAGTCTAGCCCCAGTTGGTCCCACATTCTCCATATAAGACTCACCTTACATGGCCAAAAATACTGTATTAACATAATGGGCGTTACAGGCTTTTCACGCAATTTTACATGGCACGAAGAGACCCAGGCAATCGCTACAGAGTACACTGTACTCCCAGTTCTCCTCCTGGCTCACTACACACCCCCGGTGTCCATGCTGGCGGTGTGTGTGGGGGGAAAGTGACGCCCCCTCCATTAACATGGAGGTCTATGGCGACACCTGCCCCCTTTGGCATCACTGATGACACAGGGCCAGAAAAGATCCATAAGCCTGCCGCTGTGCAGAAATGCTGCTGGCTCACGGAAAGTCTGCGATTGCACCCGATCCCGGCACGGACGCAGTTTAATCTTGGATCACACTGCGCCTGTACTGGCTTCGGGCCTAATGCCCAGGAGGTTAAGGAAGCCATACATGTGCATGTTCCGGCCAATTGCCCGGCCAAAAATCTGGTTCTCCCACCTGCTGACATAGACCAGGAATCTACTGCATGTCAGATCAGTGGTAGATTCCCGGCCAATCCCATTAATCTGTCTGGAAATGAAAGTCCACATCCAAAGTAATGTCTGGCATACAAAGGGTGCCGGCCGATCCCGAGTGGCCGGCTGCAGCTCAATGACGTCATCTATCGAGGGAGAATCCCTACGTGTATGGCTACCTTTAGATTGGGGAAATGTTGGAGATACTTTGAGATGTGCCACTTTACGTGCTGGTTAGATGCCTACCATCTGTGGTGGCCAACTGAGTTGATATGGAGGGCCACAAGTGCGGCCCTCAGCATAACTAAAGGGCCACACATAACATTTTCAACCTATACTGCTTATAAAGGTTACGTACCGCAATATATATTATACAATCACCCCTGTTCATTTGTGAAATAGAGGGAGCATAGACACTCACCAGTATGCTGATCCCCTACAAACACTACAGAAGTAGAGGTGAGGGACTTGCTCAGGCACCATCTGGGTCGCTGATTGACTTTTATGTATGCCTATCATGTAAGTTTATCACCTGTCCTCCTCTTCCCACACTAAGAAGTGGACCTGTCAGTCGAGCATTGGTGGACAGGTGAGTTCCTATGGTCTATGCAATAACAGTAAGGTTTTGGGGGAGAACTAAGGGGGGCCGCCAAAGAACACCCAAAGGGCCGCAAGTTGCGCACCTGGTGTCAAGGTATATTGTGACTACCCCACCACTCGACCGCAGATTCTGATACCCGTAATGTATTCTATATGCTCTTCATGTCATATTGGTCTGGTAAGAATCCCCCCCCCCCCCCCCCCCCCCCCTGTTAACCTGTATTTTACTTTTTTCATCTAAACCAATAGTATTTCGCTCAGTTTATTGAAAAGACAACATTTTTATTGGTTAAAGGAATAGGGAAATGAATGCCCCTGCCGGCCCGATCTGTATACACTAAACACCAGCTATGTTTACGGTTACACAACACTACATAACCGCAACCCCACGTCATCCGCATTTCCAGTCTCTGCCGACAAAGAATCGACGTGCTCAGCAGATGTATCTATAAATGAGGAACATGGACAAGCCATCAATCAATGTCTATAAATACCCCGTCCGCTCCATTTACCGGGGCAACACCCACACAACTAAAACTTCTATGGAATGGAATGATCTCCAAGATACATCTAGAAGACAGAGATTTACATATTTATGGAGCTTCCGATAAAAATCTCTAATAGAAAACAAAATTATTTTCTTTTTAAAAGTCGAAATGATTTTCTAAAGTCTGCTTAGGGTACGCTTGGGTCACCCCCGGGTACTAACTTTACGGTAACACTGCACATACAAGTTGGTACAATACTCATTTGGGAACACTGGTGACTGAAGGAGAGGAAGGACTCTCTGAAGCTCATTCATCGCGGTAATATTAGGTTCTGGGTTACTGTAGGTCAGTGGTTCCAAAACTTTCCCTGCAGGCCCCCCCCCCCACTTTTTTTTAGATAGGAACTTCTGTTCATTTTAATGAATGATTTTTTTCAAGTGCCGGAAATGTAAAAAGACTACCATGAACTCCCTGGTCCACAACCCCCAACCCCTTCATAGTCATTGGGCACACAATAATGGGGATAGTCGGGGCCATTCCAGGCTCTTGCTCCGGCCCCTTTTATAAAATTTTATATAAAGCCAATGCGGCCTATGAGTCAAAGTTTGCCTCCCCACCCCTGGTCTAGACCAAACAGTTAATTAAAATATTGGTAATTGTTAGAACATAGGAGGATATACATTTAGTAAGCTTTAAAACTATAAAACTACCGGCATGATTTACAGTAAAGCTGGCCATCCACCTTTAGAATCTCTCTGTCAGATATCTTAGATCTACCAACAACTATGTAGTGCCGGGTCCTCTTGCGTTGAACACAGGTAGACTTGATGGTTTAGAAAGTTCCTCATATTACAAGGTGTTGGTAAAACAAAAGATCTAAAAAGGAAACCTGACAGAGTAATCTAAAGGTGTATGGGGACCCTTAAGCCCCCCATACACCTTTAGATCCCTCCATACAATTTCCATTAGATCTACTAACAACTATGTAGTATATTGGCCTCGCTGCTATAATACATAGTGATTGGAAGGGTTAGAAAGCTCCTCATATTACATGGTTTTGGTAAAAGAAAAGTTAATACAGAAATTGTATGGTAAGAGTGTAAGGTGTATGGCGGCCTTTAGTCATCATTTATCAACAACCAGCTAAGTAACTTCCGGAATCCCCCAGCAGACATGATACAGTAAAGTGTGCGGTCATGGATAGTGCGCCATCATTGTACTTTAAAGGAAAGGGTCACCGGAGACAATTTGGAACGTCACCCCATCTCCCAAAAGTCATCACGCTCATTTCTTGAATGACTGCCATTCTACACAAAGCCAGCAGAACAATAAAAAAAACACATGTACAAGTTGAAAGTCTGGGTGCCACCGAATTGTAAGACAATAAAATCACCCCCCCCTGGCATCATCCAGTTCTATGAACGTCACTTCTGACTACACAAAATGCTAAAGAGACATCAGGAGCCCCACCTACAACGTCCCTGGATGCGTCCAGTGTCAAATTGCTTTCCCGATACAGAATTGGACTGTCTCCTGCGTTTCAGTGTTGGTGTCCGATGGATAAAACGAGCGGTATTAAACATCCTACGACTAAGGCCAACACCTCTGTGCGGCTCAATCCTTTAGCGGTACCCGAGTCTGGTTTGTGGCTGTGTCCCATGCCGCCTACTTCTGGAAGGACGTGGACGGTGGCTACGTACAGGAATGTCCCGGCGGAGAAAAGCATGGCCACTCCGGTGGCGTTGACTTCGGACAGGGCCTCTTTACTGCTCTGTGAGACGAAACAGAAAACAAAAGTGAGAGAGAAATACAATCACTGTACAACCGCCGACCACAGAGATCAATAGATCCTTTACCTTGCTTAATCCCAGATACGTCAGCATGGACAGGACAGGGGCTGCAAGAGCAAAGACAAGCAAATGCTTCCGGATGCGGTTCCGTTCCAGGCCTGCGTGCATGAGGAACGAAACTAAGCCGAATGCGGCTGGGGCCTGCAAGAAGGAGGAACAATACATTAGACTTACAGCCAGCGCCGGTTCTAGCCTTTCAGGGGCCCTATGCAAGTTCTTGCTTAGGGCCCCCTGTATACTGGGGGGTTGTGTGGTAGGTGCTATTGGTGGCC
>CM070043.1:43584400-43619953 GCA_036250615.1 Ptychadena robeensis | reverse complement strand
CCCCCCCCTCTCTAAGGGCTTGTACCCACTTGAACATTCCACCGCGGAGCATGATTCCATGCAATTTGAGAAAAAAAAGTGCATTATGGGTAACAGGGCCATCCCAAATAAAATGAGGGAAAAACGCGCCAGATCGCGCCTATAGAGAGTGAATGGAAGGGATTGTTGATAATGTCCATACATGATTTTTATCGCATCTATTCAGGTCTATTGGCGCCATCAGGGCTCAGAAATCATCAAAAACTTGGGGAGCCGCGACTGATCACAGGTCGCGGAAGCGATCAGCCACAGCGCGGACGCGATTTTAATCACATGCGTCAATTGCGGGTGATCGATTCCATTTTGTTGAATGGGCTGGAGTGCCAGCTCCCTAATGCCTGCCATACACATGGCGATAAGTGGCCGATTTTTCACCTGACCGACGGGCGTGCGCGCGCCGTCGTTCAGTGGAAAAATCGGCCGCTAATCGGCATGTGCCCACATGGGGCGACAAATCGCTGTTGCCCCACTGCTCGGCCGGCCAGAGAATGGACATGTCCGATAATATCTGGCCGATGGAAGCCGATGCCATTAGCTTCAATGAAGACCGGCGTCTTCATTGAAGCTAATGCCGGCACACAAAGGGTGCCGGCCGACTGAAGCAGCCCCATAATGCACCAGCGTGCAAACGTGATGACGTCATCATCACGTTTGCATTCCGGTGCATATTGGAACATGTCTGTCTGCACCCGTCGGGGTGTGTATGGCAGCCTTAAGGCTATGTTCCCACATATGGTGATCAGCCGTGGGGCTGACGTGATTTTAATCACACACGTTGATAGCAGTCAGCTGACACGATTGACCAGGCAATTTTTTGCACACAATAAAAAAAATTATAAATAAAAAAAAAAATCGCCCCTGCGGTCAAAGCAATTGTGTATCCATCTGTATATATGAGTTTTTTTAATATATGACATAAACACACACACCATATAAACTTGTCCCAGTATGTTACTGCCTGGAGTTACACTTGTGCACTTACAACAGAGCACACACAACATGTAAGCCCCCCATACACCTTTAGATTTCTCTGTCAGATTTCCTTTAGATCTCCTTTGTTTTTACCAAAACCATGTAATATGAGGGACTTTCTAAACCATCAAGTCTCCCTGTGTTCAATCGCAGAGGACCCGGCACTACATGGTTGGTAGATCTAAAGGATATCTGACAGAGAGATCTAAAAGGTGTATGGGCAGCTTTAGCAGAGTGATCTATTCAACATCACAAGAGATCGAATGTGATAGAACACACAGCAGAGTGAGCTCTGATCTATTCCATATCACAGGAGAACCAATACAACATACAGCAGAGTGATCTGTCCTCTATCCCTGATCACATATGATCTAATACAATGTAACACACCGTAGCATGGGCTCTGACCCATTCAAGATCCCAAAATCGAATGCATACATACAACACCTAGCAGAGTGATCTGTGATCTATTTACTAATCGCATGAGATTGAATACAGCAGAACATACTGCCAAGTGATATTTCATACAGGAAAACACACAACATAGTGATCTGTGATCTATTCCAGATCACAAGATCTAATACAATACAACATGCTGCCAAAGTGATATCTGACCTATTCCTGATCACGTGAGACCTAATACAACAGAACACACAGCAGAGTGATTCCAGATCACATGAGATCTAATGTGGGGAAACACACAGCAGAGTGATCTGTGATCTATTCCTGATCACAAGTGACCCAATACGACACACAGTAAAGGGATCTGTCATATTCCTGTCTATTCCTGATAACATGAAATCTAATACAATATCCAGCAGAGTGATCTGTGATCTATCCCCGATCACACGAGATCGAATACCACAGAACACACTCTTCCTGATCACATGAGAGCCATGACAGCGCTCAGTCCGGCGGCCGGGCGTCTCTTACACTGCAGCTGACGGTGTCTCCCTCGGTAGATTCGGTGCCGGGTGTTGTCGGCCGGTAGGTGTCCCGATCAGCAGCTGTCACAGGGCCTCAGCGGGTAACACATAAGCACTCGGCCATCTTGCTTTCAGCGATCCTCCAGCTGCCATGGTGTCATTCCAGGAACTCCTTCCGGGTCACACAACCAGTGACGTCACTCTCAGGGATGGCGCCATTGGGCAGAAATAGGAATATAAACACACAAGAACATGGTCACCATGTGGAAATCATTCAAGTGGTCCTTGGTCTTGCGCTGTGGAGAAGCATGTGTTGGACTTTCAATAGAAATCACTCTAAAGCCCACCATACACGCATAGATCTGTGGGCAATCGGTCACCATGTGCGTTCACGGCGATCGCTCATGCGACCACCTGGAGCGATCACAAGTCAATCGCACAGCGATCCGACTTGTTGCTTCTTTTCTGTTGGATCACATTTAGGTACCCATACACTAGTAAATGTTTCATTGGATTTCCGAACCATCAATCGCCATGCGCGTTCGCTGCGATCGTTTGGCATTCAAATGCGTGTGTTCAATCCTGCTCAAAGAAATCAAAAAATTAACCAACATCTTGGTAAATCCCTGATCACTATGATTTTGAATAGGAACAAGGATCCCTTTACAAAGTATCAACCGGGAATCAATCGCTCAAAGTGGTGCGTTCGGTGATCCATTGTGTCATCAATCATTCATCAATCAAATGGGTAGTGACCCGTGTATTAGCACCTTTAGGTGGGGACCAGGACCACCTGGGCAACAATTATCATATAGAAATCTTCAAATAACATACACATGAATTATCATTTTTATTATGATCATTTATTTATATAGCACCAACATATTACACCGCGCTGTACAATACATTAGAGTGGAGATACAACACAATATAATACACACAGGAACAGGTTATGACACAGGAGGAGTGGAGGACCCTGCCTGGACGGGCTTACAATCACTTATGATGCCTTAAAGCTGTACCTGGTGTTATGGAACAGTGTGATTGTCTTGGGCCATCAGCAAGGGTATACGCTTACAAGTATTCAGACCCCATTTTACATTTTGTTATGTTAAAGTTTAATGTTACAATCATTTAAACTGATGAAAACTGAAAAACAAAACCTATACGTGTTGAGATCCTTTACTTAGGACTACTGTCCCCATTCAAAGTAATGGGATCACATGGAAATTTACCAACATGTCTGGTCGATCTGTCCAGGTGGGCCCATCCGATTTTCGGCTGAGGAAAATTGGCGCGTGTACCATAACATTAGTGTCTCCTGATTTCTTTGACCCCATGACCTTGAGACCCCATAAACTTTCTATAGGGGGTATGAAGCAAAATAGGAAAGACCTAAATGTCAACCTTTGATTCCAAAGGTCTAAGTACTAATGTATATGTTATATTTCAGTATTTTATTTTTAAAACATAAAATTGCTAACATATTTTACTTTGCAATTACTGGGTCCTAAGTGTAAAATAATGAGGAGAATGTAAATAATAGTGATGGCCGAACTGTCCGCAAGGCAGACAGTTTGACCTTAAACATAACATGTTCGCATTTCTTCCCCCAGCGAACAGTACGGGAAGAAGGTTACTATTCCAGGTACCGGAAGTGAAGCCAGTGACGTCACTTCCATTTTTTTCATTTCAAATTCCCCGCGAACAGGGGGAGAATCTGAATCATCCAGCGAACAGGCGGACATCTGACTTTTTTTAAAAGTCCGATCCGCCTGTTCGCGGATGGACCTGGTCGAAGGTCAGCCATCACTAGTAAACAATTGTATCATGAGCCTGAAACATGACACAACCAGAAAAATTAGGGCTTGTTTCCATTTCCTCGGGACCCCTCCGCAAAGTGTATATGCTTAGTGGGAGGTCCCGATGTAACACATAGCCTTTCCTGCTCGGCGGAGGGTCTGTCTTCACGGCGCTAAGCCACTCCGCCGATGTGAGGCTGAACTTAGTCGAGTACGTTCAGACTTTGCACCGGCGGATGTGTAAACAGATCATCCGCCGAGCAGCCAATGTCTGTGTAATACATCGGGACCAGACGTATAATGGAAACAACCCCTTAATGTTACTGTGGTCTAAATATTTTCTGAAGCCTATGTACTCTGGCTGCATATATTGGAATTTTGAATTAAATTGGCTGCCATTATGGATTCACAGGTATTGCAGTGTAAAACCCGGACAGCAGCAAAACATATTTTTTCCTTAAAACATTTTTATTGAATTTTTTACGAAAAAAAATAATTTACATACATAACTTTTATATATTATGAAACACAATATGAGAAACACAGCAGAATTGAGAATAGTAAAACATACAATACAGTATCAAATATAGAGAACAGCATTGAGCTGCAGCAGCAAGAGTGATCAGTCTGGCATAAGAATATTGAATTGCCACCAAATCTTACAATATTGAACTCTGATATGAACATAAGAGGGAAAAAGGAAAAGAGAGAACGAGGGGAGGGTAAAACATTTAAGGTGGCCCCCGTTTAGAAATATGAGTTGTGACATTCGGGAGTCATCTGAAAGTAATGCGAAAAGCCTGGAAAGAACCCGTCCAGTCATCTTCATTATTTAGTTAACTTTTTTAAACTGGAGGATTAACGCTCTTCTAAGAATAAGTGCCCTGATCAGGTGCATCAGTGCTGATTTCTAGAGGGTCTTAACTGCCTTTTAATGAATAGAAAGTGGGCAAAATCTATTAGAGATTTAAATGAATATATGACAGATGATGCCAAGCTAAGCCGATACTTTCCAATAATACAACTGAGGGGACCCCTTGTACCCCTAGTTCAGATTGACAGCTCTTGCAGTGGTTTGAGGCCTGATTCATCTCTGATTTCTCTAGTAAAAAGGTGGTGCTCCCAGTAAAGATGGGCATAGATGGGCATTCCTGCCCGATTCTTCAGCCGAGCAACAGCTGTGGGGCGAAGATTGACAAGGAATCTGCCCCATGTCGGATTGCACGTGATCCAACATGCCGGTAAATTACTGGCCAACCCCATTGGTTTGGATGGGGAGGGCACACAAATGGTGCCCGGACGATTCTCGGCACTAGGGCCAGTGCGTGATGAGGTCATCACAGCCAGTCAGTCTGCTGAGAAGTAGACAGGAAAATGACCCGTCTATGCCCAGCTTAAGAGCTCATTGACATGGTCGTGATAAATATTCCCTGCTCCTTCATTGGGTGGTTCAGAAAAGTAAACAAAATAATGCAGATGACTTGGTGTTCTAGCGAGGCTTTTCACAATATCTGGTTTTACTTTCAGATGACTCCTGAATGTCAACAACTCATATTTCTAAACTGGGGTCCCTGCCCCCCATAACCTCGAATAGTCTGTCAATGTGTTACCCCCCACCTAATTTATGCTTTTCCTACTTTTTTATCCCTTATGTTCAGATCGGGGTTCAATATTATAAGATTTGGTGGCAATTCAATATTCATATTTCAAGCTTTGATCTGTCAATTACCCCTGCTGCTGGAGCTCAATGTTGTCTATACTTGATACTGTGTTAGTGTTTCCTAACCTTCCCTTGCAGGACCCCCTTTTCTATTTAGGAACATTACCCCCCCCCCTCCCCATTCAAACACAGGTTCAGAATGAGAGCCAGCGCCCCCCTGTAATACCCTTGCGGCCTCAGTTTGGGAACCACTGCTGTATTGTATGTTTTACTATGAAATTGGCAATGCTACTTTATTTCTCCAATGTATTAAAGTGTATGTATGTGGAATATTTTTCTTTGTAAAAACAATAGAAATGAAAATGTTTTAAGGAAAAAAAAATTCTGCTGCTGTCTAGTTTCATACATATATATTTTATGGAAGCCCAAAAAGCACGGAAGTCCAGCGCACATGACATGTTGCATATCGTGCATTTGCCTGATAAGCAACATGGGGAAGTTTGTCAATAAACAGAATTATTGGGAAGTTTATTAACAACCGCCTTCCAAGCACCTGCACACTGTGCGGAAGCACAGCACACAGTTGTCACGCGCAGTAAAATCGTACATATGAGTGCAATGTAAGCGAAGGAAAGGTCGCTTGATGTTGGCCAGCCTCCCTGTAAACACTACTAGAACTATCATGTTTCCCCAAAAATAAGACAGCGTCTCATATAATTTTTTGCTCCCATAGATGCCCTACATCTTATTTACAGGGGATGTCTTTTTTTTTATGAAAAAGAATACAGCACTGGGGTATCAGGGTGGGGGGGGGGGGTGTCACTTAAAATGACACAGGGGGGATCATAGGGGGGAATCAAAATGGCACAGGAGACTCAGAGGGGGGGTTACCATTTTAGTAACCCCTTCTGATCCTCCTGTGTCATTTTGATTGCCCCTTCTGATCCCTCCTGTCGAGATTTACAGTACTGTATCTTCGGGGGTGCCTTATTTTCAGGGGGATGACTTATATTTCAGCATGAGGCAAAAATGTAAGGGTGCCTTATTTTCGGAGGATGACTTATATTTCAGAAAAACAGGGTATCAGTGTGTATAAGAAGTCATTGTCCATAAAACAGTGTTGCCACCTTTTTTGTGGAATATTGTCCTTACAACATTACTGGCCAGTCCAGTAAATCGCAACCAGGTGACATCCTTCTTATGAAACATTTATGTAGGACTAGAAATTCTCTGTGCATTTATTATGTCTTTAGTGGTTCATACTCTACACCATGCAGCTTTTTTTGTTTTTCTTACATAAACCTTTCACAGTTTTGAACCAACAACATGGCCGCTCAGGCACTTCCGGTGAAATCCCGGACGTACACGATCACCGCTCAAAAGTAGAAGTGCGCATGACCTCATTTCCGGCGGAAGCGTGCTAGTGAGTTTCCGGTTTTCTGTACGGTTGTGAGGAATTTCTGTGACGGAGCTGAAGATGGTGAGTGTGGGACGAGGGTTGGTGTGGTGTGATATACGGGGTATGGCGGCGCCGGATGAAGGAGCGGAGTACGGTGCGGGCTCGGCTGTAAGCGCTCTGTGCAGTAATACCGCATGGAGTGTGGGGGGAGCTCGGCTGTATGCAACATGGAGTCCCGGCGAGCAGGGGGGAGGGGAGGTATGTAGGGGATATGAGGGTTGTCGCCTCTCACACACTCTTATACACTTTCGTTATATGAGGCCTTGAGGTAACCCGCCATTGTTCATCAGCGTGTATCTGTAGATGGCTCCCTCTCCATAGACTCCTCATTGAACCGTCCCCCATCTTGTAATTCCAGTTATACCTGCAGGCAGGCTACCCCCCTCACATATACCATTACATGGCACACAATCCTCCATTGTACTTACAATGAATATCTGGAATCGGTAATAAAACACTTTTAGTAATTAGGGGGTTATCGTAAAATTTTATATAAATAAGAAAGATTTTTATGTACGTGGCTGCATTAGTCCCCCCCCCCCCCCCCCCCCCCCCCCCCCCGGCTCACTGCAATGTTCACTCCCTGTATTTGTAGCATTGGAGCACCGATGTCCTATGACCTAGGTGCCCAACCTGCGTCCTGGGGGGCCACATACAGTCCTTTGGGCATTTTTCAGCTGCCCCTCTTGGTCCTCCATTTGTGGCCCCCCGAAACCTGTTGCGAAGGAACTCCCCTGTCCACCGATCCCCCGCTGGCGCTTGACCTGGGATCTTCTTACAGTGGAAAGAGTAGGGGAGGTAAGCGACAATCAGGGACCCAGACAGCACCTGAGCAAGTCCCTCACCTCTCCTCCTCTTCCCGCTCTTAAAATTTTCCAAGACATGTATATTATATAGTGCGACACACAACCTCAGAATAGGGGCACATAACCTTTGAATTAAAGGTTGTATGCCCCATAGATATTATTATCGGAGGCTTTCATGATATATATGACACAAAATGTGCATTACATCACATCACATTGAAAAAAGTTCTGTTAGTTAATGTCTTCTAGCCATGTAATTTCTTATGTTTATACAAGTCAGTACAGATTGAAAATGTTATGTGCGTCCCTTTAGTGATGGCAAAGTAGCGCGAGGATCTTTTATATATTCTCAAATGATTTTCTTCTGTTTTACAGTCTCACACAATCTTGCTGGTTCAGCCTACTAAGAGGCCCGAAGGAAGGACATATGCAGACTATGAGTCTGTCAATGAATGCATGGAAGGTATGGAGTAACATGCATGATGAGCAAGATAATTTGATTGTAACTGCATCTCTCTGTTAAAATCTTTGCGGTCTACATTTCAGGGTCTACATTTCAGGGGTCGCAGTGGTGGTGTAGCTGTAACTTAATCATCATCTTAACCCCCTAGCGGTCTGCGTGTATAAAAATAGCGTGGAACAGGCGATCAAAGCAGAGTACATTGTTCTCTGCTTTTGTTTTCCCCTCCCTCCTCCCCAGTACACCGCAACGATGATGCCAGCAATGTGGGTTTGGAAACTGACGCCCCTCTGTTAACCTGGAGGTCTATGGCGCTGCCTCTTTGGTCTCAACAATGATGCCCACGGGGTGGTTCTGGAAATGATCGGCCGTTAGTCAGAATCACCGCAGGCTCGCTGAGCATAAATATGAATGATCCCAGCTCGGGCAGAGTTTGTTAAACTCTGGACGAGCTGGGTTCGTCTCAACTCGGAGGTTAAAATAAGGCAGAGAATGTATATCATGTCATTTGAATTGTATTATTCGATCTGTGTATTGGTCAGTCTAATTGTTATAGGGTCTAAATATTGCATTGTGAGAGGAAATTATGCCTCATAATTCAGCTGCTTAATCTGCTTGGCGTTATGCCCGAAGCCAATACGGGCACAGTTTGATCGTTTTTAAAACTGCGCCTGTGCCACGATCGGGCACAACCGCTGCCTCTCCGTGTGCCTGCGGGCGGCGCCATAGACCTCCATGTTAATTGAGGGGCGCTACAGAGTAGCTCTGTACTCTGCCACGATTGCTGGGGAAACAGCTTTTCGTGCCATAAAAAATGGCGTAAAAAGCTCATAACGCACAGGGGGTTAACCTGAGTCGTGCGTGCTGCGCCAGGGGCGATTTTATGGATATCAAGGGTTGTATTTGATATCTGTGATTGGACAGAGATTCTTTGCCGTTTTTGTTTCAGTCCATTAATCATTTTAAAGCGATAACAGCGGCTGTGTGAAATCTGATAGCGTGTTTTACTCTCAATGCTACTCCATGACAGCTGGGTTTTGTGCTAATGTGTGTGCGGCGGCGGGCAGCCTCTCCAGTCCTGTCTGATATACTGGGGCCCTTTATGTATTATTCAGCATTCCCTTTACAACACACAAAGGACAAAGCATCTGTTACATCTTGCAATGGAACTTCTGTTAAAAGGGTCTTTCCTTGTTTGAACCCCTAAATCTGGTGTGATTGGGGAAGGGGGGGGGGTAGGTTAATTTCCCTGTTAACTAGTTGATGATACACGACTAGTTGGATTGACCATGTATAAAGCTATGGCTACACTTAAATCTCTACATTGGACACAGGTATTCTGACTACACAGCCCATCATACCCCCTGATCCGTCAACATGAACGCAGAGGAGGCATGACGTGTCCACGTATGGCTTATGGGCCCAGACAATGTTAGTCCTATGTCAGCCCATTGATTTAAAGGCCGTGTAGTGCAGCCATGAACATGGCCTTTTTGGAGCTAGGGGACTTGTGCTCACTGGATGCACTGATGTCCGCACATAGTGTAGCCCTACCCTCAAAAAATTAAATTAGCTACTATATTTAAGGGTTAACAGAAAACCTTTAAATGTATCCGCTAAATGCACTTTAACCCTAAGGGCTTGTTTCCACTTGGGTGATCTGCAATTAGTCGTGGGGTGGAGATCATACCCATATATTTCAATGGGACCACTTCTACAGCTGGGATCGGATGCGGCCTGCGATCTGAGACGCGACTTACTGTGTTTTGCACTGCGGGCGCTCGATTGCCCCTGATCGTGGCCATAGAGGTGAATGAACGAATCGCGTCTCCATCTATGGATTCTTTAACAGCGCCCATTTGCTGTCTATGGGTGTGATCAGGCAGGAAGGGGTGGGACAGGACATCTTGCCACACCCTCCAACTTTCTGCCTGCAGGGCCATGCCTGCCATTTCCATTGCTGGAGACCATGGGAGATCGCTAGCACCCGTGATTCAAACTGCGCGCAAACGCCTAAGTGGAAACATGCCCTAACACAATTAACTACCCCTCTATGCAGTTTGTTTAGCGGCTTCTACTAGAAACCACTTTTGTTAAGTTTTATATTCATCATACACTTTGTACATAGCTGCATGTAAAAATATACAAAGTTGGGGACAATCCTGCTTTAGGTCTGTACCATGTTTGTTGACATTTTTTCTTTTCTTTTTTTGTAGGAGTTTGTAAAATGTACGAAGAGCATTTAAAGAGAATGAACCCCAACAGTCCGTCCATAACCTATGACATCAGTCAGTTGTTTGATTTCATTGATGACTTAGCAGATCTTAGCTGTTTGGTGTAAGTATTTTCTTATTCATTTCTACTTTTGTTTTTTGTTCCACAGAGAATTCAGTTGTATTAAACTCCCTGGCGGTTTGTTCATGAAAAAAAACTCCCCTTAAGTTACACTCGGGGATACACGCCTATCCTGGGCAAACATGCAGCGATTCTGAATATCTGCATACTCACCGATCATTTCTGGCACCACCTCTGTTGTGTCATCATTAACATGCCAGAGAGGCGGTAAATGGGGGGCTTCAGCCCCATTGACCGCCATGTTAAGGAGGCAATGGCTTCCTGCCCCACAGATGATGCTGGGGATGTGTAGATGGGAGGAAGGAGGGCAGGGGAACACAGTACTATGTCCTCAACAAGGTGATACAGGTGAACCACCACAGATATTAAAGTTAATCCCTCTTGCCACACCTGGTCTACTGGATGACTTAAGCTTTAGCAGGTCAATAACCTGTGATGTCACGGCTGTATTCTGAGCGTTTGCAGTCATGTGACTATAGGAAGTCACAAGGTAATGCATACCACTTAGTGTTGGAGATCTGAGCATGTTCAGACTGGTGTCATCTTGGCATAGGGAGCATCAGTCTGCAGAGTGTGGTCAATTGGGTATTGGGGAGATAAGACTGGCAGGATCGCTAGTTGTTTTCTCTTTACACAAATGGTCTTGCATGTATGTAGTAATCAACCGATTTTAACCCCTGCAATGACCAAATATAGTATACACTCTTATGAGTCTAGTTTTTTCAGTACACACAGCAGGTCCTCATGGGCTTATAGTGGAGTCAGGATCTCTCTAGACTAGTCCTGGCCAGCATGTGAGATCAACAGTGACAGGTGAACACCTGCAAAGAGCCCACTGGTGGCATGTGCAGTTGATAATTGTGCCCCTTCCAGTGTGTTAATAAGGCACCATGCTGTGTTTAAACAATAAGAAAGATATCTTTGTTCTATACACTTCATTGTGCTGTATTCACCATACTGGCACCTGTATGTGTCACTGCCCCAATGCCTGGGGCATGATTGCATGATGGTGGCGTTGCTGCATTTCTATCCCTAGCCTTATACTCGGATATATAGGACTTTCCAGTTGCCATTGGTAAAATTAGGAACTCAGGCTTATAGTCGAGCTTTATACTGGAGTATGGTTTTGGATTTTCTAACACTTTAACATCTATATGTAATGGTTAAAGGCTAAATAAAAAAAACACACTCCTAATGGTGCTGCTATTTAGCTACATTTTCCTCTATAGGTTTGAGATGGATTGTATGTTTTTAGGGGTATGTTAACCCTTTAACCGCCAATATTTACTTCTTATGACCAAGAAAACGTGCTTGTGTGTGCAAGTCAAAGCACGCATGTGAGGAGTTTAGGTGGCCATATAAGAATCGATTTTCCGCTCAATCGATGGCCATGTGCAATCGTCCATCGAACGGAAAATCAAGAATTAAATGCCTTCCTTCGAAAAAGGTTGAACGATCTGGGAATGGACATTACATGGTCTGTAAATCCTGATCGATTGTGGAGGCAGAGTGGAGAGGGGCACACAGAATGGGCTGCAGAGCCCCTGCTTCCACCCCCAATTTAGCAGCTTTGCTTGGCTCTGCCCGCTTGCCTGTGTCTCAGCTCTGCCTGTCAGCTGGGACACAGGCAAGGGGGTGCAGCCAAGCACACGGCTGCTGCCACTCAGGCAAAGTGCGGGGAGAGGGGTAGTGCCCTCTGCAGCTGTGTCTTGGCTGCCTGTCACCAGCTTCCAGGGTCCCCATCAAACGGGAATCAATGTGCAAACCAATGTGGCCATGCTGCGGTCTATCACGGGTCGATCAAACAGATATCAACCCATGTATGGCTAGCTTTAAATGTCCTGTTATTTTTCCTCATTGGTAGATACCCAAATCCTGAATGGGAATTGTGGTTTTTTAATGGGGTTGAGAATCTGTGTGCATCCAGAAATATATAACAAAGATTGGAATATAATTTGTATAGTGAGTATTGTTTTTATCATTAGGTGGTGGTTTTGCTGCTATCTGTTGTTTTTTTAAAGTAATGATAAGTCTCCATAAAATAAATGTGTGCTTATACAAATCCCAACCTACCCGGTGTAGTCCTTTCCTCCGCCAGTCACAATGTTCTTCTGGCTCAAACCCTCTGTTCTTGGTGTGTTCCAGGTACCGTGCAGACACTCAGACGTACCAGCCCTACAACAAAGACTGGATTAAAGAGAAGATCTACGTCCTGCTCCGTCGACAGGCCCAGCAAGCGGGCAAATAGGAAGAGCTGACCGGTCATTAGAGGGTGTTTTGTATTATAGTGGTTTTGTGTTTTCTTTCTGATTAGAGGACAGGAGTTTTAGATTACATTTGTCATATGTTGGAATCATTTCCTTTTTTTTAATTAAACTTTGTTTGAGCCAACCAGCACCGTCTGTGTGATTGCATACCACTGGTGGAGGAGATCTGGACTGTTCAGTGGTCTTGGCTCCCCCTTGTTTTCTCTGTCTGGGGGGGGGGGGGGGGGGGGGGGGGGGGGGGGTACATGCTTCCCTTACGAATTGCTGTGACGTTCAGCAGTGGTGGAAGGCTGAACTGGTCAGTGATCTTGGCACCCCTTTGTTTTGGCACGTTAACAAATGCCCTAAAACAGATCTTTTAGAAACGTTTAATAAAATCCTCATAAGTTGATAGTTAAATGTTTTGTGTTTTTATTTCATTTATAATTGTTTCATAAACAGTTGATCAGGCTTTTGTGCAGGGCTGTGGAGTCGGTCGATAAATTGTCTGACTCTAACTCCTCAGTTTCTGATACTCCCAAATCTCCGACTCCGACTCCTCTGTATTTAATATGCTAATGTATTTTATCCATCCATTGAAGGACAGGAAGGCGACATACATTAACCACAGAACTACTGGCCAGGAAACCAACACTGTTCTGTAATGGCCAATTAAAGCAAAAAACAAACACTATGAAAACCATATGATTCATGATTTCCCTTGAATCCCAGAGTCATGTGTAAAGTTGAAGCTAACAATCTAAGTATTTGTCGCCTCAGCTGAATTACAGCGGTTTTACAGCTTCAGTCTTGAACTTTTGGCGATCCATTCCCTTCACTTATACAAGCGTCTCTAGTCCGGCAACACACATTTACTTCCTTATCAGTGAGAGTACGGCGAGGATCACAGTGGGCGCTGCGTTCCCTGTAACAGCGGAACACAATGGGAAGTGCTGCCACACCTTCACTGTACATTATGTCCCATGTAGTGACGCATACAGTCATGGTCATGTGACATGTTATTCACTACATGCATTTATTCTTATAGCAGAGAAATCGTTCATTATGTCTGTTTGTGAATTCGGACATTTGAACTTGCATTTTTTTTTTTTTTTTTTTTTTTTATTTAGTCAAAGTCGGTTCATTTTTTGCCGACTGCGACTCTAGGTACCCAAAATTGTCTCAGACTCAACGTCATATCTGATGTCATCAGGGTGGGCATGGAAGGGGAATTTGAAGTACAGGTGAGTTTAATCAGCTGAGAAACTCACCTCAATTTAAGTCTGGCCTGTTTAAAGAAGCCATAGGTCGATTATTTTGTGTTGTGGCCATAAAAATTGGTCACCAGTCACACATCGATTGTTTGTCCCACCACACAGTGTTCTAGATTCCTGAAAACCCAAAAACATCAGGTACATGTAAATTATTGTATGAATGTTACTGTCTTGTCCGGTTGATCGGACAATTCAATTGACTTCAAAATATCAAATTTGTGGTTCCTCCACCTCTTGGATCTCAAGCTTGGTGGGTGGTCATGCCTTTGTATATGGAGGAGCCAAGCATGAACGTACCAGCCATTGGCTGGGAAATGCAACTGGTTGAGTAGGAGTTGCAGAGAAAAGAACCGTCTACAGCAGTGGTGGGCAACTGAGTTGATATGTAGGACCACAATAACATTGATCCAGACCCTCCCCCTGTCGACATATCTCTGCAGGTGGTGGACCAGATCCTGACAGCACCCACCCCCCTCCTGCTCCTGGGTGCAGCGCTCATATGTAGACCTGGTTTCCATGATTAACATTGCCAATATTACTGATGTAGGACCACCAAAGTTGATTAGGAAAGCTGGGTCAGCGTGTGACCACTTCACAGGTGAGTTGCTATGCCCTATGCATTAACAGTTAGGTTTTGGGGGCTGCATTTGGAGGACCAAGGGGGGCCGCTGAACAACGCCCAAAGGGCTGCAGGTTGGGCACCTAGGGTCTACAGGCAGATCTTCCCAATGAACGTCTTCTCTGCCTCCTGGAAATCATTCTCAGCCGGTGGATGGAAGCTCTGTGCCACAAGCTGAGCTTGAGATCCAGGAGGTGAAGATGCTTCTGAGAGGCTCCACCTGCTAAGCTCAGTACAGAGCTGGGCCCGCTGGTGGGCGGATTGCGAAGGCATGGCCAAATTATTACATTGTGGTGATATAAATTCTGTTCTTTTGAAATGTTGTACAGTACTAAAACCTCAAATATTACCATATATATGAAACTATAGCTTATATTTGAGTCAAGAGATTAAAATCTCGGCATTTCGCATGCAAACTGAATGAATTGATCATGAACAGGATATCATAACCAAAATTGCTGGAGACAGGGGTTGTGGAAACTTATGAAAAAGCTATTGCTCTAGCATGTTGAGTTTTTGCATAAATTAGGTTCAAAGTCCAAATGTTTTAATCTAAAGCCCACCATCCACGTTTAGATTGTGACATTTCCCCTAGCTGCTTGGACCGCCGTCAGGGCTTGAACAGCTAGAGGGACCCGGCCGTGGGAAGAGGCTTCCAGGTCACTGAGACTGTCAGTGAGTTGGCAGCCTCTGCTTCATGTAACAGCCCGAAGGGAGAAGGAGGAGCTGCAACCCATGCTGCAGACAGCTTCTGTGTCCTTAGCTCAGTCGGATCCCTGATGGAGCTGAGGAGACATACCCGTACTTTGGACGTCTACAGTATTAGACCGATCTAAGAATGACGGACATGTCTGTAATGGCTTAAATCGATTTGGCGGCCGATTTTGTCCCTTTTAAGCTTTAGATCCCCCTATTTTTTGGAGGTCGATCGGCTGAAAAATCAGGTGGAAATCTAAGCATGTATGAGGGGGCTTTGCTTTGAGCCTTAAGTGGACCTACCACCTCCTCCTCCTATTTGCACCAGAGAGCAGATCGGATCAGAAAAAAGAACAAAACTTACCTGGATAAAATTGCCCCGTCCCCCCTGTGATGCTGTTATGAGATCTTCATCCCACCGCAGTATCATTGAGTAAGCAGTGACATCTACTGTCCTAAGCCTTCCAGCCACATCTGAATCCAGTGCTGCTGGAGGGGGCGGAGCCTCACCAGATTCAGCTCTGGATTGGTGGAGGGAGAGAAACTGGAAGAGTCTCACTCCACCATCTTGCTGTCTGGAGGACCGGACACTCCAGGCATGGCGGTGCGGGAGCGAGCACGCAGGAAAGGTAAGTATTTATTGTTAGGGGTCGCTCTGCCCGGACGAAGATTGGAAATAGGTGAGTTATCTACACGTTTGTTTTTCATTACTTTATTATCCTTCTCTGGTAATGGGCACATCTCAGATATGGAGCTGTCAGCCAGCAGACTGTCCTGCTTGGAGCACAATCTTCACGTTTTTAACTTTTCTAAAGTTTCTTTATTCCAAGAATTTCTCAGACACATGGCGCCTCTTGTTTACCGTAGTATCAGCAGCAATAAGCAGACTGTGTGCAGAGGAGGAAGCTCCCACTGCTTTTCTTGTTTACTTCTGTGTCATGTACTACAAAGCCGCATACATTAGTACACCGCACATGCTCTTCTCCCACACAACGTACGTATCCCATATAGGAAGAGTTTTTCTTCAAACTGCTTAACCCATTGACTTCTAAAAGTAGCCATACACGGGCAGGATGGGCGGGACTGCGCACATCCGAAAAATCGAGTGCAACCACCTGGCGAGACCCACCAGGAATCTCCCACATGTTGGATCGCACAGTGATCCAACATGTTGGTAGATTTCTCTCCGATCCCACTTGTCGTCCGCCATCCCCATCAAAAGTAATGTCTAGCACACAAAGGATGTCGGCTGATCCTCTAAGGCAGCAGTTCCCAAACTTTCCTTGCAGGGCCCCCTTTTCTATTTAGGAACATTATCGGACCCCCCTCCCTATTCAAACACACGTTAAGAATGAGGTCCGGCGCCCGTCCTCCTGTTTGGGAACCACTGCTCTAAGAGATAATCCATACGTGTATGCCTACCTCAGTGGTTCCCAAACTTTCCTTGCAGGGCCCCCCTTTTCTATTTATTAACATTACCAACCCCCCCCCCCCTATTCAAACACATGTTAAGAATGAGGGCCAGTGACCCCCTGGAATACCTTTGTGCCCCCCAGTTTAGGAACTACCTTAAGAATGTGTGCCATCTCTGCTCCAAGGCGGCAATAGACCCCGCTGATTTTCCCCTGTTTCACTACCTACAACTGAAGGCATATATGGGAACCTTCCCTCAGGATCTATCCACACTCTCCACCCACTGACACGATGCGGGCCTCCCCAATACATGGTCTGTCCACGCTGTGTGCTTATCTCAGAGACAGCTACATGAAACTACTAGAGGCATCAAGCGCACCAAAATGGGGCACCTCACTCCTCACTAACAAAGTAAATGTATCGCAACGCCTCAATGAGGGCTACCAAACGATAAGGAAGCATATTCTCTCTGAGGCATGGAGGGAGGCAGTTCAGACTTGTTCCTAGGGCATACAGGTTATGCGTGACGCGCCCTTCGAGTGGAACAACGTCTGAACTGTGTTTCAAAACCTAGTCCGTACTGTCCTAAATGCGACACGGAAACACCATCCCTGGCGCACTACCTATGGACGTGCACTCATATAGCGCCATTCTGGACAGATGTCCAGGGATTTCTGGAACAACTACTGGGGGTGAGAGTGCCGATGGTTCCTATACTGTTTTTATTCAGCTATATGCCACCCGACGTTAGAAAGCTGGTGCCATCTAACCATGCGTGCCTCCACATATCCCTTTTGACAGCACAAAGAGCTATTATTCATGAGTGGATTCAGTCCGAACCCCCCATTGGGATGCTTATGGGCATGGATTGTGAATATAGATTTGAATGCGAAAATAAATAGCAACAACACAGTGTGCTGACTTGCACAAGTGACCTGGTGCGGATCGCTTATCTAACGTCACTCCTCTACCTAATTACCAGGGACCAGGTGTAAGTCCCCGCTGTTTACCTTTAATGACCTGAATCACAAATGGATACACTCTAATTCGACGTGCCTGGCGATTGTCCGTTGATGTCTCTCCGTTCTGGGGGAGGATCCTCGTCCAGCACCACCAGTGCTTTGTTTTTACCCTTCGTATACATAAACCTCAACGACCAACCAGCTTCTACCCCTTGAGAAAGTCCATTGACGAAACGTACGTCGGGGTGGCAACCACAACCTTTTGGTTGGCTCACATCCTTTGTTCCATCTCATCAGGATGCCAAGTTGTAAGGCCTGAGTTGTAGGCTCGTGGTTTATGTTGATATAATTGTACTTGCTGTTTTGAATGTCACTTCTTAATTTTGTGTTACATTATTTTTGTGCAACCGCATTGTTTGTTTAAATACATCCAGCTTTGATGTCTGGATGCTTATCCAATAAATGTCCATTTTATTTTTACCTGTTTATCGACTGTGAAGCCGTTAAAGTCCCCTGGCCCTGGTATTCTTTACTGGGGAGATTCTTGCTCTTTATTATTTTCTATTGTTCCCTGTTTGATTTATGATCCTTTTCCTTATGTAACTGTTACTGTGCATAAGATGTATGTCATTTTCAGTTGTACGAGAATTTTTTTAAATAAAAATATGATTAAAAAAAAGAATGTGTGCCAACTAGTGATAAGCAGCATGGTCAATATTCAAATTTGCGACCTTTCTTGAATTATTCTGACAATATTCTTAGTAAATGTGAAAACTTTAGATATGTATTGCGAAAATTGAAACTTGTACATGCGAGCATTGCAAATGCAATGTGTACTGTCACTGTGACATCTAGTGGCAGAATGGGAAATAGCAGCTGCAGGGTAACACCACATGAGACAACACTCATAAAAGTAATTTATTGCGAAAATATGCACCTGTTCATGCAAATATTGCCAACGCATGTGCACAATTTTTTCTATATTAAAGCAAACCTATGCACATAAATGACACATTAAATAAAACTAATCTACGACTAGTGATGGCCGATCAGTTCGCCGGCGAACATTATGACTCGCCCCCTATACCTTAACATGGAAGCAAAGTGCGACCTCTCACCCCACAGTCAGGTGGGACAGTACAGCCAATAACCCATTATTTCCTTTCCTACACCCCCCCCCCCCATATAAAAGAAGCATCCCAGCGGCCATTTCACATTGTTTCTATGTCTCCGGTACTAGATAGATAGGGAGAGCTGCTGCTGATTAAGGGGCTGCTGAGCTACTTTGCTATTATACTCCATCCAGTGATCTGTCATTATAGCTAAAGTGTTCTGTTACATGTAGTTCATCATTACTGAGCCAAAAAAGTACTTTTCTGACTATGGGGTATGCTGTATTATGGGACCAGTGCGCTGTGTTATAATCCTGAGCTGAGGTGTTCTGGCAGTTGTAGTGCACACATTTTGTTCTATTTTATAAATGCATGCACTACACTAGGCAGAACACCTAGGCTGCACACAGTGAGCAAAACCCTGGAAAATACATGAAAAATACACAGGATCATAAAGCTGCAAACTATGACATTTTATTCTTGTGTTTAGATACACTACAGCAGCTCAGCACTGACATTATAAAATAAAGTTTCTGGGAGGTACCCATGTAAAAAGGCTAAGGTAGAGGCGCCCGTATTTGAAGTTATACTCACTTTATTTCAATAAGAGTTGATCAATGCTAATTGTACAAGTTTTCGTGACACCAGGTCACTTTGTCAGGATAAAAGTAATGTGAAGGATATTTTGGTCTTGGTGGGTGGTAAGATCCGGCATGGCCAAATGGGAAAAGTGTGCTTACCACACACCAAGACCAAAATATATATGTCTCACAATATGGAGATACCCCTTAAAAGACTTTAAAGCAATAAACGATATCATGTAGGGCCACCAAACATGAGCAGGACATTGCAAAGAGATCTAGCTAAATGCGTGGCACTGCTGAAGTTACAGCAGCTAACTTTTGGCAAAATCTGTAACCTAGGTGCTTAGATCGCTCCATACGATTTCCTTTAGATCTACCAACAACTATGTAGTGCCGGGTCCTCCCTGATAGAATACATAGTGATTGCAAGGTATATATCACTGCTATGTAGTGCCGGGTCCTCCCTGATAGAATACATAGTTATTGGAAGGTATATATCACTGCTATGTAGTGCTGGGTCCTCCCTGATAGAATACATAGAGATTGGAAGGTATATATCACTGCTTTGTAGTCCTGGGTACTCCCTGATAGAATACATAGTGATTGGAAGGTACACATCACTGCTATGTAGTGCCAGGCCCTCCCTGATAGAATACATCTAGATTGAAAGGTATATATCACTGCTATGTAGTGCCGGGTCCTACCTGATAGTATACATTGTGATTGGAAGGTATATATCACTGCTATGTAGTGCCGAGTCCTCACATGGTTTTAGTAGAAGATAAGTTGATTGTACAGAAATTGTATGGTAAGATTGTAAGGTGTATGGGGAGGAGGCATTAGATATAAAACATTTATTTGAAAAATCTGTATGTTTTGGGGGAAAGTTTAGCCATTGATCCCCCTCTGGAATGACACTGTCCAGGTGGTCACACCCTTTTGACACTATTTTTTATTGGTACTGTGGCTGCAATTATCACCTGAAGGTTTGAGAAGTTCGCCCTCCATTAAAGTCAATAGAGGTTCGCCGCAAACATGCCAACGGCGGGAATTTGCAGAAGTTCGATTCGCCTGTTCGTGAACAGCCACAGCTGATATTCGTCCATCACTACCTACATTACAAATATATTAAACCTACATTTCTAAAGTGTTCATATATATTTCACCTGCCGTATATGATAATCACCTGCCGTATATGATAATCATCACCTGCCGTATATGATAATCACCTGCCGTATATGATGATCACCTGACGTATATGATGTTCACCTGCCTTATATGATGATCACCTGCCGTAAATGATAATCACTGCCGGAATCTGATGATCACTGCGTATATGATATCCATGCGTAATATATTCACCTGCTTGTATATGATGATCCCGTCATAATATGATAGAAATCACCTGCGTATATGATCACCTGCCGAATAACATCGAAATATAAGTATGCCGTATATGATGATCACTGCCGTATATGATAAACACCTGCAAGAAATATGAATGATACATGCCGATATATATGCCACTATGGTATAGTGATAATAATCACTGCAGTATATGATAATCACCTGCTAATATGATGATCACCTGTCGTATAGGATGACACCTGCCTAATGATGATCACCTGCCGTGAAAATCACCATGCCGTATAGATATCACCTGAGTAAATAACCTGCCGTATATGTATACACCTGCCGTAATATATGAAAAAATCAAAAATAACCTGCCGTATATGATAATCCCCTGACATAATATGACACCTGCACCGTACATATAATCACCTGCGTATATGTGATCAAAACCTGCCGTTAATATGAAATCACCTGCGTATATGATATACCAATAGCCGATAGAACTATAGATAAATCACCTGACTATATGAGAATACACCAATGAAACCTGACAAGCATACACCTGCCGAAAAATATCATGATGAATCACCTGCGTAATGAAATTCACCGGATATGATAATCACCTGCGTATATGATGATCACCTTGCCGTATATATGATGATCCCCTGCCGTATATGATAATGTCCCTGCCGATATGCGATATCACCTGACATATATTATGATCACCTGCCGTATAATCATAATCACCTGCCGTCTATGTATGATCACCTGCCGTATATAAATTCACCTGCTGTATATGATGACACTGCAATATATAGTGCCGTATATGATGATCACCTGCCATATATGATGATAACCTGCGTATATGATGATCACCTGCTGATATGATAAAAACATGCTGTATATGATGATCACTGCCGTATATGATGATCATCACCGCCGTAATGATGATCACCTGCCTATTGAGACATCACCTCCGTATATGATGAATCCCTGCCGTATTGAATGATCATCACCTCCGTATATAGATAACACCTGCCGATATGATGATCATCCCGCCGTTATGATGATCATACCGCCGTATATGATGATCATCACGCCGTATATGATATCACCTGCCGTATAGATACACCTGCCAATAATCGATCACCTGCTGTATAATGATCACCTGCTTATATGATAAACACGTGAATGAATATAATAGATGATCACTCCGTATATATATACTGCGTAATGATGATCACCTGGTATATGATGATAACCTGCCGTATATGATAATCACCTGCTGTATAATGATGATCAACCTGAGTATATATACACGACGTATAGATGATACACCATGCCCGTATATATGATCACGCAAATGATAATCACCAGCCGTATAGTAATCACCAGCGTAATGATGATCACCTGCCGTATATGATTGACACCTGCCTAAATATAAAAAACAATGATGATCCCTTCTGAATATATAATGATGATCACACCTGAATGAGATATAAGAATGATCACCTGCCGTATAATGAATCACCTCATATAATAGATCTCAATAGATATAATGTAATAAATATCACCTCGTTATAGATGATCACCTGGTATGATGACACCATCCCTGCCCGTAATATGATGAATCACCTGCAATATATGATAATCCCTGCCGTATTGTTAATCACTGCCGTATATGATGATCACCTGCCGTATATGATGATCACTGCCGTATAGATGAACACCTGCTGTTATAGATACAACCGCTTATAGATGATCACACTGCTTATAGTGATCACTGCGTATATGATGAACCAAAAAAATGCCTTATATGAGATCACCTGCCGTATATCATAATCACGGCCGTATATGATGACAACCTGCCTAAATGAAATTCCCTGCTGTATATGATGAACCTGCCTATGAGATCACTTGCCGTATAATGATGATCAAAACCTGCCATATATGAGATAACCTGCTATATATGATCACTTGTATTGAAAACACAAACTGCTGTATATAGATGATCACCTCCGTATTGATGACATCACCTTATATGAATGATATGAATGAATCATAACACCTGCCTATATGATGAAACAATAACACCTGCCGTATATGATGATCACTCTTTATATGATATCAACTGCTGTGTATGATGATCACCTGCGTATATGAAAATCACCCCTATATGATGATCACTGCGTAAATGATGATCACCTGCTATAGATAATCAAAAAAACCTGCCGTATATGTTAACACCGCCGTATATGATGATCACCTGCCGTATATGATGATCACCTGCCGTATAATGATGATCACCTGCTGTATGATGAATCACCTGTGTATAATGAAATCACCGCCTTAATATGATACACCTGCTGTATAATGATCACTTGTTATGAAATGAAACCTGCCTTATAGATGATACCTGCCGTATATATAATCACTGCCGTATATGATTTCACCTGCGTAATAAATTCACTGCTTATTGATGATCACCTGCCGTATAGATGATCACTGCCGTATATGAAGATCACCTGCCATAATGATATAACTGCGTAATGATGATCACCTCTGATATAATAAACAACTGCTGTATAATGATGATCACCCTGCCGTATATGATGATAAATCCCTGCTCGTATTTGATGATCACCTGCCGTATATGATGATCAAGCATGCCCGTATATGAGGATCAAACCATGCCGTAATGATGATATCACCTGACTTATATGATGATCACCTGCCGTATATGGATGATCATCATTTTCCTGCCGTATAGATGATTCATAACCTGCCGTATATGATGATCAGCACCTGACGTATATGAATGATCACCTGTCGTATATGATGAGCACCTGCCAGATATGATGATAACCTGCTGTATATGATTGATCACCTGCGTATATGATAAACACTT
The DNA here is from genome assembly GCA_036250615.1 of Ptychadena robeensis. Taxonomy (NCBI): domain Eukaryota; kingdom Metazoa; phylum Chordata; class Amphibia; order Anura; family Ptychadenidae; genus Ptychadena; species Ptychadena robeensis. Next base: position 43,596,307 of record CM070043.1, on the reverse strand, counting down.
GCGTTCTGATAGATGATCACCTGCCGTTATATGATGATCACTGTCGATATGATGATCAATGCCCCAGTATATGGATGATCACATGCGTATATGATGATCACCTGCCGTATATGATAATCACATGCTGTATATGATGATCACCCTGACGTATATGATGATCACCTGACGTTGATGATCACCTGCCTGTACTATAAATGAATCACCTGCAATATATGATAATCACCGGCGTATATGTTAATCACCTGCAGTAGAATGATCACATTGCCGTATATGATGATCACCTGCGTCTTTGACTGTGATCACCTCTGTATATGATGATCACGGACTGGTATGATGATCACTGCCGATATGATATCACCTGCAATATATGATAAATCACCTGCCGTCTATGTTATCACCTAGCGTATATGATGATCAACTGCCGTATATGATGATCACCTGCCGTATATGATGATCACCTTCTGTATATGATTGATCACCTGCTGTGTATGATGATACCTGCCGTATAGGATGATCACTGCAATAGATTGTGCTAATCACGCCGTATATGTTAATCACCTGCCGTATTATGATGATCACTGCCGTATCTGATGATTCACCTGCCGTATTGATGATCACCTGGTATATGATGTCACCGGCTTATATGCTGTTTACCGGCCTTATATGATGATACATGTAAGATGATGTCACTGTCGTATAGATGAAAACCTGCCTTATATGATGATCACCTGCTGTATATGATGATCACCTGCCGAAGAGATGATCACGTGCTGTTTATGATTGATCACTGCCGATCTGATGATCATCACCTGCGTATATGAGGATCATCAACCTGCCACGTATATGATGATCACCTGCCGTAATGATGGATCAACGCGATATGATGATCATCAACCTGCAGTATATGATGTCACCTGTGTATATGATGATCAACTGTGCATATGATGCTCACCTGCCATATCTGATGATAACCTGCCATATATGAGGATCCATGCTGTATATATGATCACCTGCCTGTATATGATGATACCTGCCCGTATAGGATCAGCCAACTGCCGTATATGATGATCATCAACTGATGTAGATGATATCACTGCTGTATATGATGATCACCGGGTATATGCTAATCCACCGCGGATATGATGATTCACCTGCTCATATGATGATCACCGTGGTATATGATGATCACCTCGCCATATTGATGATCACCTGCGTATATATAATCACAGCCGAATGATAATAACCTGCCGTATATTTGATAATAACCTGCCGTATATGATGAATCACCTGCCGTATATGATAATCACCTGCCGTATATGATAATCACCTGCGGTATAGATGTGATCACTGCCGTATATGATGATCACCTGCCGTATATGATAATCACAACATTCGGTATATGATGTTCCCCGGCCGGATATGATGATCACCTGCCGTATATGCTGAATCACCTGGCTGTATATGATAAATACACTGCTGTATTGATGAATCACCTGCCGACCTATGATGATCATCACATGCCGTATATGATGATCATCTGCCGTATATGAGGATCATCACCTGCCGTATATGATGATCACCTGCCGATATGATGATCACTTCTGTATATGATGCATCACATGCTGGTTGATGATCACCTGCCGTATGATGATCACCTGCAATATATGATAATAGCGGACCGTATACGTAATCACCCTGCGTAGACTGATGATCACCTGCCGTATATAGGATGATGCACCTGCTGTAATGATGAATTCACTGCTCGTATAGATGATCACCCTGCCTTAGAGAGATCTCACCTGTGTATAGGATGAGCACCTGCGTCATATGATGATCACTGCATATATGATAAATCAGCTGCCGTATATGTTAATCACTGCCGTATATGATGATCACGTCGTATAGATCATCACCTGCAATATATGAGATCACCTGCTGTAGATGAAATCCACCTGCCGTATAGGATGATCAGCTGCCGTAGTGTGATGATCACCTTGCTGTATATGAAAATCACCTGCCATGACATATGATACTCACCTGCCGTATATGATCATCACCTGCATTATGATAATCAACCTGCCGTAATATTGATAATCACCTGCCCTATATGTTAATCTCTGCTTTATATGATAATACCTGGTGATATAATAATACCTGCCGTTGTTTTTTTATTATTTTTGGGGGGAATGATCACCTGCGTATATGATGATCACTGCGCGATGCTAATCACTCTGGTTATGAGAAATCAACCTGGCGTATATGTGATCATGCAAATACGGATAATCATCCTGTCGTATATGATGATCACCTGCTGTATTGATAATTCACCTGCTGCTATAGTGATGATCACCTGCTCTTGTAAATGATGATCACTGCGTATATGAGATCACCTGTCGTATATGATGATACACCTGCCGTATATGATGATCACCTGCTGTATATGATGATACCTGCCTTATATGTCAATAACTGCCACACATATGATCATCACCTGCCATATATGCATGATCAATGCCGTCTATGATAATCAACCTTGTCGTATAGAGGAATAACCTGCTGCTATTATGATGAGCACTGCTCGTATATGATGATCACCTGCCTGTATATGATGATCACCTGCTGGACATGATAATCACCTGCCACTAAATGATGGATCACCTGATGTAATGATGATCACCTGCTGTCTATGATAATCGACAGGCCGCATGTGATGCTCACCTGCTGGATTTTTAATCACCTGCGTAGCTGATGATCACCAGCCGTATATGATGAACACCTGCGTATATGATTGATCACCAACCTGCCATTATAGTGATGATCGCCTATCGTATATTGGATGATCACCTGCTGTATATGACGATCACTGTCCTATATGATTCCTTCTACTTGCCAAATATGAAATCACCTGCCATATATGATAATTACCCTGCTGTACTATGCTAAATCCACCTGAGTATATGAATGTATCAAATCCTGCCGTATGTGATGATCACCTCCGTAATATGAAATCACCGTGTATATGATATCCCTGCGTAGATGCTAATCATCTGCGTATATGATAATCATCTGCTGTATAGGATGATCACCTGGAGTATATGAAAAGCAATATGATGATCACCTGCCGTATATGATAATCACCTGCTGTATATGATGATCACCTGCCATATATGATAATCACCTGTCATATATGATGATCACCTGCCATATATGATGATCACCTGCCGTATATGATGATCACCTGTCATATCTGATGATCACCTGCTGTATATGATGATCACCTGCCGTATATGATGATCACCTGTCGTATCTGATGATCACCTGCTGTATATGATGATCACCTGCCGTATATGATGATCACCTGCTGTATATGATAATCACCTGCTGTATATGATAATCACCTGCTGTATATGATGATCACCTGCTGTATATGATGACCACCTGCCGTATATGACGATCTCACTTATTCCTCATGTTCCTATGACCTGTCAGGAAAGAGTTAACGTGAAGAGGTGACAATACGGGAATCTTTCATATGTTCACTCGGTGGCGTTCCCCGCAGTTTCCATGGTTTTGTTGCCCAAAGTAACTGTGGAGAAGGTAAGAGTGAGAGATTAGTGTAATGCGACAGCTGCGGCTATTTGCGGCCTCTGATTCTCGTGTTCACAGCCAGAAAGCCTCCGGTAAATATTGACTCGTATCCAGAGAGAATACCGACTAGTGAAGATTATCGAGGTTCTCAGCGCGCTCTCTCTCCCACACTCCTCGTCTGTCTTTGTCTCTTTTACAATTCTATTGTGACCTGAAAATCTCATAAAAAATGTGGGGATTATGGCCGTTCAAACAACTATTGGCTGACGGGGCGGAACTTTGGTCATTGGATATCCAGTTAACAAAGGAACACTAACCAATCAGCTGACATCTAAGGGCGCTTCATCACTTTCCCCATTTTTCTTGGGGTGCTTCGCCCTCTCTGTCGTGTTGAACATGTTCCCTCTTAGGCGATCAGACGCGTGTTTAATCGATCACGATTGATTGCCTCCATTTAGTTGAATGGGCTTGTCCCCACTTCACCTAATTACAGCGAGAGGGCACGGAGGCGGTGCGGGATCTGAAACGCGGTTTAAAAACCATGTGTCTTTTAAACCGCACCCATTCACTCTCTATGGCTATGTTTCCACATCGCCTCGGGATTTTAATCATGCATGGCAATTGCCGTTGATCGTGTCCATTATGGACTTGTCCCCACAAAAATCGCATCCGCCCCATGGCTGATCACCTATGTGGGAACATAGCCTTAGGGTGGGGCAAGATTTCCTGCCCCCCCCCCCCACTTCCTGACTGCAATCTCTGTGCCGTGAGTCCAATCGCGGGAGACAGTGGGAGTTCGCTGGGTGCTACCGATTTCCCTCAGCTCCGCTTCCCCATTAGAATCGCCAGTGTGGAAACATACCCTAAAGCTAGGCACACACAGGTAGATTTGTCAAAAGATTTGAGTACAATCAATCAACGTGCGCGCTCACAGTAATTGATTGCACTCTAATCTGCTTACAATCCTACCTGTGTGTGCTTTCCTTCAAGCAGGATCAATAGAGCCTGCTCGAAGAAACTCGATTGAATGGGGTTCCAACATGTTGATTCAATCTCCAATACTTCTTCATGTATTTTTCATAGCGTTGGCTAGAGAGGGTCGAATTTTTCGACTATCTAATTTTGTGAGCTGATTGCAAAGCCTCTGAAAATGGTATCATCACCAAAATTGCAGGAGATGTAGAGAAGGAGGAACATTTGAAAAAATAAAGTTTGGCTCTAGCACATGTAGTTTTTGCATAAATTAAGTTCAAAGTTAAAGTCGAAATTCCGATTTTCGAAATTTCTACTTGACTTTGAACTTAATTTGTGCAAAAACTATTTGTGTTAGAGACATACTTTTTTTTTGGAGTATACCCCCAACTCTTTTCTACATCTCCAGCAAGTTTGGTGATGATAGCATGTTCAGGGGCTTTGCAATTAACTCGAAACCGTCGAAATGGTCAAATTTTTGAAAAAAAATTCGACCATCTCTAGCGTTGGCCCAAACAGTTCTAATTTTGTTTCATCAGTCCACAGAACACTATCCCAAAACTTTTGTGGTTGGTCCACATGACTTACTGCAGTCGATCAACGGATAGATCGATCAACGCTATGTTTGGAGGAGGAAGAACAAGGCCAATAAAGAAAAGAACACCTTGCCTACTGTGAAGCATGGCGGGGGGTCAATCATGCTTTGGGGCTGTTTTGCTTCTGCAGGTACAGGGAAGCTTCAGCGTGTGCAAGGTACCATGTATTCTCTTCAGTACCAGGAGATATTGGAAGGAAATGTGATGCAGCCTGTCACAAACCTGAGGCTTGGGAGACCTTTCACCAGGACAATGATCCCAAGCGTACCTCCAAGTCCACTAGAGCATGGTTGCAGATTAAAGGCTGGAACATTTTGGAGTGGCCATCGCAGTCACCAGACTTAAATCCGATTGAGAACCTCTGGTGGGACTTGAAGAAAGCAGTTGCAGCACGCAAGCCTAAGAATGTGACTGAACTGGAGCCTTTTGCCCATGAAGAATGTGCTAAGATCCCCGTAGATCGCTGCAAGACACTTGTGTCACGCTATGCTTCACGTGTAAAAGCTGTTATACCTGGAAAAGGATGTTGTACTAAGGACTAAGAATGAATGTCACTTGGGGGGTTGAATAAACCGATAATGATGTGAGCACAGAAAAGACATTTGTGGTTATTTCATTATTAATGTTATGTTATATTTGTCTGACTTACAAGCATCTCTTTCATTTCATTGTAAACAAGATGACTGAAATGATCAAAATCAATGTCAAAATGGCCAGAACACTAAATTTCAGTGGGGGTTGAATAATTTTGAACACAATTGTATATTTTGAATTAAATAAAGTTAACCATGACAAACTTGGGGTGTCAATCCCATTGAGTTCATTAACCAATAAGGCTCAAAGTTCCTCTTCATCTCTATAGAAAAAAGTGTCTGTTAGGACCCTGGCTGTTCCGGTCACCGCCTGCTGGTGGCACTGTGATTGCCCATATATTGGTTAGTCCCACAGTTACCAGCAGCTGGCTCCCTGCGAGCATGGGCTGGGTGGAGCTCACACCTTCCTCGTTAGCTTAGGGCTATTTAGGTGTGCTTCATCCAGACCACGCTGGCTGTTCATTGTTGCTGTACCTGTAGCTGTTTGTTTGACTGGACTTCATGCTTTCCCTGGCTTCTTGTCCCTGAACCCGGAACCCTGGAAACCCCTGTACCTCAGACTTTTTCACCTGTGTTTGTTCCCTCATGTAAGTCTGGAAATAAATCAGTTTTTTGTCACCACCACCTCTGTCTGGATCTCAGTGTGTGTTGCCTGCCTGGTCCCCTCCTCTGTCCTGGATCCTGACAGTGACCCAATTTTGGGTCACGGCTCTCTGGAACTAAGGGGGCTTGAGACCCCAAATTTGGTAAAATTGTAGGTATGATCTTCTGGCACAACCATGCAAAACTTGGGGTCTCTAGCCCGTCGGCTTAACAGATAAGGCTAAAAATCTGTGGTCATTCTGTGCTACAGTGGGCAGCCCATCTCAACAGAGATTGGAGCCCCTAGTGGTCGAAGGGTCCCTATGCACACGCAAAGCTCGAGAAACCGTTCTGATTCGTCCTTTTTGATACCTTTAAAAACTTTTTTCTTATGTTTGCTATGTACAAAAATAACTTGCTGGCTTCGTAAAAGTAAGAAACAAATTCTTATAAAATCACAGACAATAATACCCCGTGCGGTCATATCAAAGAAGAAAAGGAAGGTAGAAGAACGCTATATTTTACATACATCAACAGTTATTGTTCTGTACTTACAGCATGAAAGGGACAGAATACAGGAAAATGTGCGTTACCCATATACCAAATATGCTGTTTTTATTTTACCGCAACGTCCACTTTTACTGGACGCAATAAACTTAAACAAGAGATTCGGGGCATTTTAAAATCATTATTTTCCATTCCTGGAACTGGAATACAGTCTTAGGGACAATCTCTGGGTGAAGAGATACAGTCGGCTAGGTTGCCTGTACCACCCACAGCTGTATAATGCAGAGATACATGTCACAATACAGTACATGTGAGAACATGCAGAGCTCAATATCAGAGAGACACATGATGCTCAGCGTTGCACGCTCGAGCCCCTAACATTCAGAACTACACAAACGACAGCTACCCTGTTTCCCCGAAAATAAGACACTGTCGCAGTGGCGTAGGAACCACTATAGCAGCCATAGCAGTGCTATATTCACATGGGGCCCACCACTCCTGGAAGGGCAGGTATTGGAGTGGCAGGTTGGGATGGGGGGGGGGGGGCAACATCCATAAACATTTGCTATTGGGGCCAGTCATTTCTAGCTACGCCCCTGCACTGTATATAACAGGTTTTGCTCCCAAAGATGCCATCAATGTGCCCAACCAAATTTGATATGGGGGGGGGCCACAAGTGCGGCACTCGGCGTCACTAAGGGACATTTCCAATCTACTGACTTGGACAAGCATTGTAATTGACGAGAAATGACATAATTGCAGAGCGAGGGGGAGAGGAAGACATTATTTAGTTTTGAATATACTCAATCAGGGCAGGCGTCAATAATCATGGGGCCTGGTACAGCAAAAATGTCATGGGGCCCCATGGCAGGAGAGGGGGGGGGGGGGGGTGGGGGCAGTGTAGCTAGCAGAACATCGTGGCAGTCCTCACAGTGAGCAGAGGCTGCTGTGCCGATCCGGGGCCCCTACGTGCTGACCGCCGGGCCCCCCTAGCTGCCCAGGCCCGGAACGGGAGTCCCCCCATGTCCCATTCTGACGGCGGCCCTGACTTCAAGCATTAGGGAAGACTGTAGTATCCTAATGCATGATGTGTCATATACACTGTCATAGGTTATGTGCCTCATAGATATCATCACAGCCTTTTCTCAGATTATGTGCTGCTATATATATAACACAATCGCCCTCCAGTCATTGATGGAATAGTGGGAGCATAGGCACTCACCAGTCTGCTGATCCCCAGCCAAGACTAGAGGAGACGAGGTAAGGGACTTGCTCAGGCACCATCTGGGTCACTGATTGGCTTTTACATTCTCCTATCACATAAGTTTATCGCCTCTCCTCCTCTTCCCACTCTAAGAGGATCCTGGACAAGGAACTTTCAGTGGGGGATCGGTGGACAGGTGAGTTCCTATACCCCATGCATTAATAATTAGGTTTTGGGGGCCGCAAGTGGAGGACTGAGGAGGGCCGCCGAAGAATGCCCAGAGGGCCGCATGCGCCCCCCGGGCCTCAGGTTGGGCACCTGGGCCCAAGTCTTATTTTCAGGGGATGTCTTATGAAGAAGATTACGGTGCACATTTATTAAAAACCTTTCATGGTTATTAAAGTTTCCCTGTGACTTCCAAGTGACATAAATTGTATATATTTAACAATAAAAACTGAAAGAATTTTGGAAATCTAAACATGTGACTTGTTATACATAAGTGAAGGTGTATTTAACCTCCCTAGTGCACTGCTGAGGTCCAGATTTCTGTACCAAAAGCGCACCATAGACTCTATGGAAGAAAAGTTTTTTACATTGTAGGCATGTAACTTCCCAAAGTCTGTCCATACAGCAGTCTGGTATGAATATAATAACATGTTCAGATGACTCACAATATCAGATCATGAAGATTTCAATCATTCAATAATGAATGATTTCACTGTATCAGGTAAATTAGCACTGGAACCACTAGATGGCGCTGCAGACGTTCCAGGTTACATAGGAGAGCATTGGTATACATTGAACCCAATGTATTACATTCAGTTCTGTACTCTTGGTGTTCCCGCCCTCAGTCTGTCACACCAGGAGAGAAGCAGAATGAAGACAGCTGTAGGAGGACACCGGATCATTTATTCAGGTGAGTATTTTACATATTGAATAGTGTTTTCAATGCAGAAATTCATATTCGTTCATATTTTTCTCCCGCCCGTGCCAGATGTGACGTCATCACATGGTGGGGGGGGGGGGAGTGATCCGTTCCCCTGCATCTGCCTCCTCATTAGGAGCGCGGTGAGTTGGCGCTCCTATAGCTCCGATTCCCACCTGACAAACCCAGCTCGTCCTGTGCACAGGTCAGAGCTGGACGAGCTGGGACCGTCAGGAACGGCAGGGGGGTTAGCGTGTTTAAGCTGCAATACCAGTTTCAGCCACTGGAGACTCAGCCTCTAGTGAGCAGCTCCTCTCACACACAGGAGGGAGAGAGGGAGGGGCTGTGTGTGACTCCTCGCAGAACCTGGCAGATTACCGGCTTCTATTGACCCTTCCGGGGCTCCGATCTGTAAGTGACCCTCAGGAAAAAACTTTCCCTGTATCATATATATATATATATACACACACAATATGTATTTAATGTCTACAACCCCCCAATTGCATACAGACATTTACGGATGCCGTGGAACCTGCAGTCGTCTTCACACAATGCCTGACTCCTGCCCCGCACGACTCACTGTCACCCAGAGTCCATCAGAGCAGCAGGCGCCGGCTCTCTCTCTTAGTACTGTACAGTACTGGGGGCGTCTTGTTTTTGGGGGGTGCCTTATATTTCGGCCAAAGGAAAAAATTTCAGTGGCCTTATTTTCTGGGGATGTCCTATTTTCGGGGAAACAGTATGTAGTTTAAATATAAGAACATGAAACAAAAGTCATTAGCTTAAAAATCGAACATATTTTTAATCATGTGACATGCAACTCAGCATTACTGGCCTATCAGTCTTCAAGTTGTACATCCGATGTCCGGTTGTCTGTGAAACACAGCCGGCAATGTGTGGAAAGATAGGCGTCCCATCATTTGTCATACAGAAACAGTATAGGAGCCACACTCCATGATAATAAATTACTAAATCGAGTCATTGAATGATGGAACGTAAATGTGCTCGGAGCGTTCATTCTGCGGATAACACGTTACATCTTCACCGAGGGTCCACAAGACGTTGCTTTGCAGTGGACACGTTGAAAAATACAGCCACAGATGGAAAAGCATGGATCACTTTATAAGAAATGTCACCGGATAAAATAAGAATTCCAAGTGTCAGCCGTATCCAGAGGCAGCTGGACCTCAGGAACAGCCGTGATGCATCAGGTGATGCCATTCATAGGCAGTGTCTGTCTGCCTGCAAAAAGTCTTGGAGTTTAATGTTCAGGACCTGGTGGTCCATGCAGTGTCTGGGGTCCCATCTCCGTGGACCATGTAGGAAGTTTGGAATATTCATGTTGCCTGGATCACCTCCCACTGTTGGCTCCCCAGATCCGACTGGCAAGGGTTGATCATAACTCTGGATGTATGAGTGTCCAAACACAGAGCGCTGCTCAGATGCTGCAGGAAGTGTCCTTTCAACTTCCATTTCTGCAAAAGAACAAACAGAATTAACGCGATTCTACCGCCATTCCGGTATCAAAAAACACTACAGCAAACACAGGAGAATTGTGAAAAGGTGGATCACAGGGTTAGATACAGCAGTTGCATTGAAATTCATTACACTTTCAGTCGATCCCAAAAAAGTTGATCAAATATCTGTTACTACAGTTGGCAAACAATCACCAATTTCCCTGACCCCAAAAAATGTATCTTTTGAAGTTGATTGAACAGAAAATCTAGACGTGTATGGGGGCTTTTTGGACATGACTGTAAGGCTTGTTTCCATTGTACGTCGGGAGCCCTCCGCTAAGCGTATACGTTAAGCAGGGGTCCCGACCTATCCCATAGACTCAGCCTGTGTACAGGCTGAACGTACTCGACTACGTTCAGCCTGACACCGGCGGATCGGGTCGGCGCAATGAAGACAGACGCGTCCGCCGAGCAGGTAAGTCTATCTGCTACGTCGGGGACCCCCGCTAAGCGTGTACGCTTAGCGGAGGGCTCCTGACGTAATGGAAACAAGCCCTTAATCATGGTAGATGTCAAATGTTATCGCAGGTCCCCATCCAAAGCATTGGCTGAGGTGGATGACACAGCAGTGCTGCGCCTCCAGCTCCTTCGATATCAGGCTCAGCGGCATGAAGTCATCGCGATGAGCTCAAGGCGGATCTGTCTCACGGGCATCGACCCGTCTATGGCAGCCTTTAGCTGCTCTGGTTACCTACTTTACATGACCACAAGCATTTGCAAATGCAGTGGCATTATGCCATTGGTCGGCATAATTCGGTCATGGGATCTCTGATATGAATGAACCCTCTATGCTTCATTATCTGTGTAAAATTATGCAGCATGAATACTAAACATTTCCTCATATCAGAATGACATTAATACAGTTTGCATTATTTTATACAACAATGGATGAGCCAGTACAAGTAATCCCACGTTGCCTTTCATTATCCTGACATACAATATACAACATCCACAAAACCAGAATAATCTGCACAAAGTAATACAAATCTAAGCTCCTTTTTATAAATATCTATTGCCGACCGTGATTACCTGTCTGCTATCTTTCTGGTTGCAATGTTCCAGCATAACCAGGGCTCCAGTGGAGAATGATGTGATGGACAGGCACTTGTCTTGCTGTCGAATCAAAGCGTCACTAAGGACCCACTCCTGAGATTGAAGTTAGAAAGGAATCAGGTAAAGGAGTAAAGAGACGGCACACAAAAGATAACAATAATTGGAGCGGAAATTGCAAACTTCAAAAAGTGTGGAGGAAACGTTAACATGCATAAAACTTCCAAAATCACACAGACTAAAGCCCCCCATACACCTTTAGATCACCCGATACAATTTCCTTGTTGGGTCCCCCCTGATAGAATACGTGGTCATTGGAAGGTATATATCGCTGTTATGTAGTGCTGGGTCCTCCCTGATAGAATACATAGTG
>CM070043.1:43572281-43584300 GCA_036250615.1 Ptychadena robeensis | reverse complement strand
CTATGTAGTGCTGGGTCCTCCCTGATAGGATACATAGTGGTTGGAAGGTATATATCACTGTTATGTAGTACCGGGTCCTCCCTGATAGGATACATAGTGATTGGAAGGTATATATGACGGCTATGTAGTACCGGGTCCTCCCTGATAGAATACATAGTGATTGCAAGGGTTAGAAAGCTCCTCATATTACATGGTGTTGGTAGAAGGAAAGTTGATTGTACAGAAATTGTATGGTAACATTGTAAGGTGTATGGGGGGGTCTAAGACACCGAGATAAAATGGATCATTAACAACTCAAGAGTGAATAGCTGCCTGTTAATATCAATATGTACTCAAGTAACCTGTTGGGCATGCGCAGTAGCATGGGAAAGACCTCTCTACTCCTTCCATTTTTATGAAACACTTTTAATAATGAAGGTAGAACGTGTATTTTAGGCTGTTACCTGTGCAGCGGGCACATTACTTGCGGTGCCCTTGCAGGCTCCCACCCCAGCCAGAATATTCCCTGCTGTGTCTGGTCCCTGAGACTCCAGGCAGTTGGAACCCTGCTTTATTATTCCAGTGATCACCTCCTTCTCTGGGATCCTGCAAGCAGAATAACACACTTAGTGCATCTCAATACATTAGATTATCATCAAAAAAGTTATTTATTTCAGTAACTTTATTCAAAAAGTGAACAATGTTCACCCCTTTATTTACCAGCAGCATGCTTGCATCATATATACTGTTGTAGTGACCAGGGTATGCATCATTTGTGTATATATTTGTGAATTGTATATATTGCCCTGTGTCACCATATGTGTAAAAATGTGTATATACCTTTAAGTCCTCCTTGCATTCCTCAGCAGCAGGTACAGGGATGACTAATGGCTTCTAGCTTCCCGCTCTTTTTCTGGCCATACAATGTAACTTTTGATTTCTGCCTGGAGATAACTTACTGCCCTCCTCCAAGCAGAGGGTATAAATATACCTCCCTAGGTGCTCCTTCGCCAGAGTTGGGTTAGCTCCTGAACCACCTACAGCCAGTGCGGTGCAACCTGAATTGGAGCCTTCTCCTACATTTTCCTGGGTTCTCCCGCCGGCCGTCCCTTAGCAGTGCCTGGGACCAAGGACCCCCATCTGTGGTGACCGAAAGGGTTTGTCCCATGGACCAGGACCACCTTCCCTCGAACGTGCCCGAGCAGATGGTTGCGGCAACCGGTAGGTGCTTACTCTAGGCAGACGCAGGATTCCTCCCTACTTTACCTCACCGCCCGCTATTCCCTATTGCCATAGCCACTGGGACTGTACCTGACTCCCTCTCACTGGGACGTGAAGCCATTATTCACCCTGCAGCTGGTAGCACCTTTACTCTGTAACAGTAGATCCTAAGTGTGTGCCCCATTCCCAGGCTTGGGTTTGGTGTTGGACTGTAAATATTCCCTATGGTAAAGACTGTACATATCCTCCTACCAGCTGCCTGTATGTTTATTGGTGTGTGTAAGCCTAATACAGTGTGCTTAAACATTCCAAAGAATCTGGACGTTCCGAGCAACAAAGTGCCCTCCACGACACTACACTGTTATACTGTGCAGACCTGTCAAGCCTCCCGTTTTGGCCGGGAAAGTCATGTTTTTATGTGGCTTTTCCGGCCAAATCCAGATTTCAAGAAATCCCGGATTTTTCCTGGATTCTTAAAAAAATAATCTGATCTAGCAGGGAGAGGGCGTTACTCTCTTGTGTTTTAAAATAGTACAGGGACAGTGGCCCAGAGATATGCTACAATAGAGCTATGAAACAGGGGTTCTGTTGGGTCCATTAGCACTGCTAGGGGCACTGTGGGGGTCAACAACGAAGTTCTGGAGAAACTCTTGTAGTGACCAGTAAAGGCACTAATATACATAGTGGTGTAATGCTGTGCATTATTGTAAAGCACTTTGTATATATCTTTAAAATGTCTCCTCTGTAGGAGGTGCAGGGATGATTGATGGTTCTCAGTTTCTTTTCCCTGGCCTTACATTGTAATTCTTAAAATCTGCCTGGAGACAAGCTACTGCCCTCCTCCAGGCAGAGGAGTTAAATATACCTCCCTTGGCCCTCCTAGTCAGAGTTAGCTCCTTATGCAAGTGGTTCCAGCCAACGTGTCTCACCGCTCTGGAGCACTGGGCTCCCTCCTTTTCCCTCCTCTGCTAGCACCCAGGATCCAAGGACCCCCATCCGTGGTGAATGAAAGGGTCATCCCCTGGACCAGGAACTCCTTCCCTCAAGCGTGCCAGAGCGGATGGACAAGGTAGGGTGCTGAGGGTAGGTGCTGAGATAGGCAGACACAGGATTCCTCCCTTCTCCACCTCATATGGGCCCACTTCCTGTTGTCCCTGACCACTGGACCGTGTTCCTGACCCCCTCTCACTTGGACGAGTAACTTCATTACATGGTAGATTGATAGAATGGGAAAAAGATGCCGATAATGTGACAAGGTAACTACATTATTGGCAAGATTTCATGAGAAAAGAAAACAAAGGCAGCCACCACATCGTAACACAGAAAATGTCATAATACATTTGTGTTCTTGACTTGGACGTTGGCACCCTCCAGTTAGGACAGCCTGGTGAAATGAAGTATGATGTTCCAAGAACTATGAATACATCAAATCATTTTAGGACATTTCCTACCAAACAAACTGTCTAAAAGTAAAACAAATAACTTTGTACAGGACCGCCGGGATGGGTCCTGCCAGAGAGCCATATTTCCCCCTTCATGCAGGCTGTGATCCCATGGAGTGGTTTATCCTGGGAGAAGTTTGGAATAGTATTGCTCAGCAATGGTTAGTTGCTGAACAGTTGTTTATTTAATTTTGGTTACAGGGTCCCAGACTCTGGGATAGGGAGGATGGAACTGGGTGGACCTTCGTATTCCCCCAGGTACACTCAAAGTGTTAACACCTGTTTGATCCTTTTGTGGAGGTACACCTGTAGTGACCAGGGTATGCACCATTTGTGTATATATTTGTGAATTGTATATACTGCCCTGTGTCACCATGTTTTCTGTGAAAATGTGTATATGACTTTAAATCTCTGCATTCCTCAGCAGCAGGTGCAGGGATGACTAATGGCTTTTTCTGGCCATACAATGTAACTTTTGATATCTGCCTGGAGATAACTTACTGCCCTCCTCCAAGCAGAGGGTATAAATATACCTCCTTAGGCCCTCCCTAGCCAGAGTTGGGTTAGCTCCTGAACCACCTACAGCCAGTGCCGTGCAACCTGATTTGGAGCAATCTCCTTCATTTTCCTGGGTTCTCCCGCAGGCCGACCCTTAGCAGTGCCCGGGACCAAGGACCCCCATCTGTGGTGACCGAAAGGGTTTGTCCAATGGGAATAGGACCGCCTTCCCTCGAATGTGCCCGAGCAGATGGACACGGCTACCGGTAGGTGCTAAAGTTAGGCAGACGCAGGATTCCTCCCTACTCCACCTCACCGCCCGCTATTCCCTATTGCCCTGACCACTGGGACTGTACCTGACCCCCTCTCACTGGGACGTGAAGCCATTATTCTCCCTGCAGCTGGTAGTCATCTTTACTGCAACATTAGTTCCTAAGTGTGTGCCCCATTCCCAGGCTTGGGTTTGGTGTTTGTACTGTAAATATTCCCTTAGTAAAGACAGTAAATATCCCCTACCAGCTGCCTGTGACTCCGTTTATTGAAGTGTGTGAGCCTAATACAGTGTGTTTGAACACTCCAAAGAATCTGGTCGTTCGGAGCAACAGAATGCTCTCCACGACACTACACACCCAGCTCCACTCACCTTCAGAAGCCACAGTTTCAGGGCTTCTGAGCAAGTAGGAAACAGGGGGCACACAGGGAGTGTGGGGCCCAGGCCTGTTGCTGCTGGGAAGCCAAGCCAAGGACAACAATTTATGTTGAGCAGTGCAAAGCCAGGTGGGTCGGCATTTTCCAGGACTTTTTGTTTGGACTGGTGCTACTAATAAATATGAACAGGAGCCATAAATAGACACATTTGTTGGATGTATCTCTTTCAAAAGGCACCACTTTGAGGCTGATTCCCCACACTTAGCAAACTGATACTTTGCAAAACAACAGATTTCATTTAGAAAACTAAGGACAGCTTGTAAGGAGACAATATGAACATCTATAAATACTTTAATACTTTGAAGTCGTGGTGTACTTACTTTAGCTCAGGGTAGACATTTTGGAGATACCATTGAAAGGATTTGCAGCTCATCTTCTTCCGCAGCTCCACTCTGTCTGCTACACTGCAGGGAACAGAAGATGACCAACATCAGGACCAGCACACCAATCACGCTATTGGGTAGCTCAAATCATGTGATAACATTGTTTGTTATTGCTGATATACCGTATATACTCGAGTATAAGCTGACCCAAGTATAAGCCAAGGTACCTAATTTTATCAACAAAAATGGTAAAAAAACGTATTGACTCCAGTATAAGACGAGGGTGGGAAATGCAAAGTCAGAGAGGAGTTTTCTTAGTAAAAAAATATAGAGAAAGCACCATTGCCCCTAGGAATGACAGGATGGGGTTTTCAAGGCAATTTTTAGGATTCAAACATGAAAAAAAATTTCGATCTAAAAAGCATTTTTTAATATTATTGGGACCAACACATAGAGTGGAAACTTATTTTCATTTTTGAATCAGAAGTAGTGGAGTGTTCTATTTGAATTTCTATGAAATTCCTTCTTCAGTAACAATGGGCCACCAGAAACAGTTATCAGCCACCAGATGGCAGCGTGGAGCAGTTTGTTTACATTACATCAGCTGGTGTCGGAATCAGAGGCTGACGATGCTCTTCTGTGCCAGCAATTCAGCAACCTGCGACCCGGGACAGGAGAGAGGACCCTGACTTGAGTATAAGCCGAGGGGAGCTTTTTCAACCAATTTGTTGGCTCAAAAAGTTGGCTTATACCCAAATATATACGGTAAATGTAAATGTCAATCTCTCAGTGCAGCTGTATGCGCAGCAGGGCGTCTTCGGTAATGCACGCCCCAGCACATTACTGGAAGTGCAAGCTCGGGGCAAGTGTGAATGGTTTACAGGTTTCCTATGGAGAGCAGCGCAAGCATCTCCAATACAATTAATTAAGAATTTTGCCGTGCACCCAAACACATCCGAAATGCACCCAAAAACACTCAGTGGAGCCTCGGCCTTACAGGAAGTTAGGATATGTTAGGCTGGGTCTACACTGCATTTTCTTGCATGGGTTTCCCCCGCGGTCGACGCGGCGAAAACCGTGTAGTGCAGCATTCCTATGGGAAATGACACCTGATGCATTTTCACATCGAATAGTACGTATAGGACGCAGTATTGTAGACATGGCGAATACTGCGCCCTATATTCCCTGAAACAGCGGGCAAACCGTGGGCAGCCACTATGGACACTCACTGATCCGGAGGTGGGGGGAGCAGGGAACGCCTGTAGATCTTTCCTCTCCTTCTCTGGCTGTGTCAGTGGAAGTTGCAGTAATTGTAGTAATTGCAGCTTCCACAGACACAGAAAAAAGGGATAGATGGCAGTTCATCTATCTCTCTCTTCATTGCTTCATTGCTTATACCAGCAGGGCTCTGCTGGCATAAGCAATTATACAGAGTTCATGGGAGATCCGGCCGTGGCCGCATCTATCATCTGACAGCTCCCCGGCTAATCTTGTCGGAAAGCCATGGTGCAACCCCCACTCGACCGCGGGGGTTCGGACCATAAGACACAGGCACTCCCCCCCCCCTTGATTTTGGGGGTGAAAAAGTGTGTCTTATAGTCTGAAAAATATAGTACTTTTTTTTTTTTTACATTTTCACTTTGTGAGTTGATTCTAAAGCCCCTCAACATGGTATCATCACCACAATTACTGGATGTAGAGAAGTGTTGTGAGAACATTACAAAAAAAGAAAGTATTGCTCTAGCACTTTAACTTTACTGTGAACTTAATTTTTTTTTTAGAAACTTCATGAACTAGTAGACTACTTTCTTTTGTGTAATGTTCCCTTGTCCCTTCTCTACACCCCTGGCCATTTTGTTAGATAATTAGCAATTAAACCAAATAATGTTCATCTCTGTTACTCAGACATGGGTGTATTGTCAACTCACCTCCCAAAGGATTTCCCAATGGCAGAGGGACGAGCCTGGTAATAATACTGCTTGTAGTCATCCATCCAAACCTCAGCTGTGCGCTTGGTGTTCCTGAAACAACACAACACACGTTTTATATTCAATTCTTTAAAGTTAAAAGTCTCATCAATGACAAAAAAAGTCATTTCCTTCTCCAAGGAAACCACAAAGGCAGAATGACAACAAAGATATTGTCCAACAGGATTTAAAACCAAAACAGCTGCTTCAGCCATGTTTTTTTTCTTAAAGCGGACCTACCACCTGTTTGGTCACTCTGCAGCTCAGCTGATACTGCAGAGATCCTGGACTTAAAAAAAGCAATCTATTTCTGACAGCAGGAGGGGTGTCTTTTTAGAGACAGCCCCTCCCACTGTGTTACATCTCGCCGAGGCAAGACGTAAGAAGCTGCAGGGGTTACTGGGAATTCTCTCCCAAAAGCCCCTGTGACTCACTGACCTGCTTCACATCTGTGAGACATTGTGAAGAGGGGAGAAAGAAGCCTCCATGGGGAGAGAGAAGCCTCCATGGATGCAGCCGACTGCCCCCTCTCCCCCTCCCCACTCCTACACAGACAGTGAGTCTCTGTCTGTGTAGGAGTGTGTGGGGGGGCAGGTTGGTGTCAGCTGCCCTGAGAAGAATCGATCCGGAAGTGGCTTCATCTTGCCCTTAAGTAAGATGTTTCCACCATCAGCTAAAACATGAAGAAGGTAAGTCATTTTATTTGTTTTTGTGAAGCAGTTTTTCAGGATCTGAACTGCTGACAGATAAGTCCTATTTCATGTATGTGTGCTTTTTTAGTTTAAAACCACTTTAACTAAAAAGACCAATTTAAATATAGTCAATCCATTAAACCACTTTAATAGTTTTTATTAAGAGTGAATGATATTGCCTTAGGATCACCCTATTAATAGAAGAATCACATGATAGTCAGTTTTTTATGAATGATGATAACGACTAAACCACTAGTGAGACTTCTCTAGGGCCGCTCCTACTCTCTGGAACTCTCTCCCTCATCCCATTAGACATGCTTCTACTTTTTTATTTTTTATTCCAAATTTTAGTGAAAGGGTAGGGGGCAGTCTGGCCTACCCATCTTCCCATCGGGATTACTGCCTAACTTAGGAATGAAGGGGGCGTTACGTTCCCTTCTAAGTTCCCACCCCGCTTGCGCAGATGATGTGCAGGGTGGGACATTAGTTAGGTAGGTAGAATAACGCCCCCTCCATCCATGCACCACTTCTTGTAATTTTCCCTTATTCGGGGACAGTAAGGTTGACAGGTATGCACTCATGTGACCAAAAAAAAAATTAATGCCTCTCATTGTTCTTGGAGATTTTAAATCAAACCCTGTACAATGTTTTGGATAGATTGACTATGCCTTCTGCCCGCTCTGCTCTGCCACCATCCTTCATCTTTTATATCTGAGGTTGCCTGGACAGATGCTTGGAGCCACTTTAATCCTAGCTACTCCGGGCCCCTTCCCTTAATTCCATCAATTGAATTATCGACCACGGCTGCTCAGTTCTCTGCTATCCAACCCCTCCCCACAATCCCTAAACTGCCCTTGAAGCGGAACCCCTTTTGGATCACAGTTGTTGATGAGATTTTAGCCAGCCTACAATACATCCTACGCATCGACTCTGACCAAAAGAAGAAATCCTACCACGGATACCACCTTTTCTGCGACTAGAAGGCCATGACTAGATGATCATATATCCTGATAGCGATACAATGGTACACATGACCAAAATGGCACGCAGAGCCCTCGCTGCTTGCATGCCTTCTCTGTAGAGAGAGAGAGACACAGACTGTGTACTCATTGTCTCTGATTGGTGGGGATGGGAGGGAAGGTGAATGTTTCAGCTCAGGTAACATCGTATTCTGGAGCTGGTGAAATGTATACATACACCAGCGCCATCTTGTGGCCATACTGATAATTTACCATGAAATTTGAGGTGTTTGTCTACTTCTGTTTTGTTTTTATTGTCTTGCTGACTGTGAATGTTACAGAGAGCCCTAATAAAAGTTGTGGGGGGGGGGGGGGGGGGTTGCTAGTAACAAAAAAAAAACACTCTTCCCGAATGTAGTTGTGGAGTGAGGGTGTCGAGTTGCGGTGCTAGGAGAAAGCTCATAAGAGGCTGTCTGCAGTCCGGGGAATTGCAGACCAGGCAGTCCGATCTGAGTCAATGCGCTGGGGCCCAAGATTGCCCCCCCCCCCTGATGGCGGCCATGACCGCATAGGGCCCCCCAATTGCTAGAAACACTCCTGTATATCCATAAAGTGTACAAAAATACATAAAGTGTACAAAAGTTTAGCAATGAGGGGCCGCTGTGTCCCATAAAACGTCTTTTCATGCGGCACTTAAATATTACGATGCAAATAGATCACTCGTCTATTCCCAGGGCTGAAGTCAGATGTGATTGACCAACAAATGTTTTGCAATCTATGACAGCTGCGCCTATTAATGTTGTACGTCAAGTCCGGACATTAATAACATGTTGTTACGTTTATATTGCTTTATTCTGAACAGGTTTTTATTATTATTAAATGGACATCTGTCTATTTGTCAGACACGTCGTTTTCCTATTATGCGCCTGCTGTTCTGTTATGGCCATTTGTGGAAAGTATTACTCTACGCGAACGAGCCGCTAATAGTAATTATAACTGTGTGTGCTGAAATGACCCCCGTTTGTACAGGACTAGGATATGTGACATCTATAGCGGAACGCTGGGAACGCTATTGTTTCTGGTTTGCTGCCATATTTCATGAAAGGTGACAAGACTGACAGCTGGTAATTATGTTCTGTGGTATCAAAGGACTGAAAGTTGGCCGCACTGCTCCTTTCCTTTCAAAAGTTTCAGATAGTTTCATATCGGTTGTATTGAATGTTTTGAAGTTTGATGGTGTATAAACTGATGGAGTGCCAGCCTTAGGGGTGTGCGTGCATTTTGGTCCTACAGGGCATGTCACCCCTGCAGCATGAGCAGGGTGCTGCCAGTGTAGGAGAAAGAAAGGGAAATGTGCCGGAAGGCTTAGAGTCCTGGCAGTCAGAATGAAGAGCTGAATCTTTTATTTTGGCAATGAGCTGACCGCAGTGCCGCTTCCAGCCTATTGGGGACCCTATGCACATTTTTCCTTCGGGCCCCTTATTGCCGCGGGGGGACTTCGGGGTTGGTGCTATTGGTAGAGCTACCGACTGAGGGGTCAATGAGCAAGGGACACGCCTGTACATGCCACTCCTCCTTCCTCTTCTTCTTCAACTACCCCCCCCCCCAGCATCTCATGATGTTTAGATCTGCAGGGGGAGGTAGGGCGCAGGATATGTGTTCGAGGGAGGGTTCCAGGGGCCCACAGTGTCAGGGCTCCTGACCAGGTAGGAGACAGCGGGCTGCTTAACCTCCGTTTGACCAGAGTTAACTCGGGTTAAGATTCATCCATGATGAAACCCAACCTGAGTTAACTGAGGCTGGCAATTCTGTGTATAAGCATGTATGCTGATGCATCCGTGTCCCTGGTGACGGTGAAGGGGGTTGACTGCGCCATAGACCTCTATGTAAATGGTGGGGTTTAGCTTTTTTCCCAGCACACTCATGGTGATGCCGGAATCGCCATGGGCACTTCCGAATGGGCTGTAAATCGCACCAGCATTTCATATGCCTCGCCGCTATCGCTCGTAGTGTGCTTTTAAAAAAGCACGCCTCATGCGAAACACCCAGGAGGTTAAGCAGTGGATGCAGGGGGGCTCCCAAGGAGTGTGGTGGACAGGTCTGTTGCTGCTGGAAAACCAGTGGTGTAATTTTCCTGTAGCCAAGGGTAAGTATTTATGTTGTTTTTTTAAAAGCCAGTAGGCTTTGCATTTTTCTGAAGACTGTCTGCTATTAACCCCTGTGAGGGTAACTCCTTCCTTGGACAAATATTGTGACAGACTAGTCATCTGTCACGGTGTAAATGGACCATCAGGTGGGGTATCCTGGAAGCAATCCAGGATATTGTTAGACAACAACAATAGGTTGTTGTGCTGTTTTAATTTTTGTTTTGGGATTCTGGGTTCTGGGATGGGAGGGAAGGAACTTGGTGGGCCTTCCCATTCCATCCAGGAATTACACCGGACATCAGGGAGGTGGCTGGGTGTGTCTCAAAGGAGTCAGGGTTCCCAATGTGGTTGGAGACAGTGCTGCTGGGTGCAGCAAATACAGGGCACACAGGTGTGTGGTCCCATGCTGGTGGCTGCTAGGAGGCAGGCCAGTAAGGTTCCTACAGGAAGGTCCCATTGTTGGATCTGACTTTTTTTTTGTTTGGTTGATATTAACCCCTGTGAGGGCAACTTTGTGTTTGGACTCTGTTTGGCCAATTAATACGGGCAGGAGCCCTAAAAAGAATCCTGTTCTTGTGGATTGACTTTATTTACAGATGCCGTTTGAGCTGAACCCCCACAATATGGACAGAGACACGTTTTGTGGATGTACCTCTTTAACGGCCTCCATTTGAGGCTGATTCCTCACAATATACATTTTATAGCTTTCAAAGTAATGCCTGCCATACACCCACAGACGGGTGCCGACAGACGAGCTCTGGAATGCAGCGTGATTACATCATCACAGTGCATTCTGGGGCTGCTTTAATCGGCCGGGCACCCTTTGTATGCCGGCCATTATCTTCATTGCAGGCGCTGGTCTTCATCGAAGTTAATGGCATCGGCCAGAGAACATCGGACATGTCTGTTCTCTGGCCGGCCGAGCCGTGTCGCCCCATGTGGGCACACGCCAATTTTGCCGCCGACCGACGGCGCGAGTGTGTATGCCAGGCTTAATCTGGCAAGAGATGTTGGGTACAGTTGAGGGTATCTATCTGCATGTCTTCCATCAATGATATGAAAAGCAATGTCCACACAATGGGGAGAGCCGCGCATTTATTTCCCCTGGAACAAACTATGGACCAGCAACCGCTGCACAGATATTGTCTGGTGATATATCCATTTATTTCAAAGCTGTTTCAGGATTAATGGCCATAACAACACAGAAATAAAGTACTGTACTGCAGAACTCAACGACTTCAATATAAATTTGCATTTGTCATTGAATAAACGGACAAATTATAATCCCAGAAGTGACAAGCATTGGGTGAAAGAGGTCAGAACAATGGACACGAAGGTGCCCAGATCTCTTCGTAATTATACATTTACATCACCGTGCTGCGACTACTGCTCCGTGATAATTGCTATCGTAGGCAAAGCAAGGCTGCGGAATGACAGCTGGTAGTTTCCATCTCTGTGATTAATGGACTGGATGTCATAGCTTCGTGGAATATACCCCTCCCCCCACCATAACTTATATTTCTTGTAAATTAGCAAATTGCCATTTATTTTCCATGACATCCTAGCTTGCATAAATGTTTAAAATGAACAACTGATGTGAGCGGGGCCGTTTCTCCCGCTATGTGGAAGATGCATGGCCCCACATACATATTCGGGACCCTACCTCACACAGGAGCCCTCCACATCCTGATTCGAGCTGCACGGGGGAGTGGTGGCGTCGGCTTGTGTGCGGTGGTGTTGGTGAGAGGTGCGGGTGGTTGTTCACAGATAACACCCCCAGTCCCCCCTGCCGTGCAACAGGGGGCCATAGGTGAAAACTTAGGGCCCCTCACAGGCTAGAAACGGATTAGGTTGTCATCTCTTGCAAAACCATTGCAAAAAAAAAAATTTGATGACAGCCAATAAAGCCAAGAAAAAATGTACTATATCAAAAAACATTTTCATAAATATTTAAGCCTACATTTGCTGAGTTATGCTAGGCATACACATGCCGATAAACGGGCAGTTTTTAATCTGACCGACAGGCGTGCGCGCTCTCGACGTCGGTCAGGTTAAAAATCGGCCGCTAATCGGCATGTGCCCA
>CM070043.1:43539871-43559242 GCA_036250615.1 Ptychadena robeensis | reverse complement strand
GCTTCTGATTGCACCCTATGATCCCCCATGTCCAGAGTTACAGTACTGTATGTCAGGGGGGGCCGTATTTTCAGGGGGATGCCTTACATATTTCCGCGTGAGGCAAAAAATGTAAGGGGGTCTTATTTTGGTTGAGGATGCCTTATTTTTGGGAACAGGGTACTCTGGTTCTATTCGTTCTGCCTATAAACTACAGATAATTCCCATTTGCCTGTATTCCAGTTACCTTACTATTGTTTCTATCTCATACTTACAGGGTTTGACTGGAGTCTTCACTTAAGTGGGAGCAAATCCCCATTGAACAGAAGAGTCTCGCACAGATCCAACCTCATCAATAAGGTAAACCGCTGCATTCTCTCATTGCTTGTTGTCTCACACAGTGGTTTCCAAACTGGGGGGATGCAGGGCCACTGTCAGAAGGAACTCCAATCCCGGGTCAGGGGCTAGGGGAGCCGATGGTCAAGCTCGTAGGCGGCACTGGCATGCGGCATGATCGGTACATCAGGCTCTGATCATGTCAGCCCGGACTGCCCCTGGGTACGAGCATCCGGGCTGAAAGGCTGCGCACCGGATCAGGCAGCATGCCGGGGGGGTGGGTGGTGGGTGGAGTGTTCGTCATGCTATTTCTGCTAGCAACCCCCCCCCCCGCTGAACACAGTCCTGTCATGGGCCGGGAACATTTTTGCCTGTACTGGGCCCATGATTTTACGGCTGCCCTGCGGGGGTGAGAAGGTCTCCAGGGGGCTCATTCTTATCCTGTGTGTTGAATGAGGAGGGGGGCTCGATAATGTTCCTTTATAGAAAAGGGGGGCGATGCAAGTAAAGCTTTGGGAACCCACTGACCTAAACAACATTGTGAGGTCAACATGAATTTTTTTTTCTTCTTGGGATCCCCTACAACATTTTACTGCTATCCATTAAGCTGGGCATAGATGCAGGGCCAGCCGTCAGGGGGGGACAGAGGGGACTTTCCAGTCCCGGGAAGATAGGGGGGCCGACGGTCTGCACAGTAGGGCCCCGGCATTCTGCCTGATCGGAACAGCCGCCTCTGCTCACTCAGGCCCAGACTGCCACTGTGTACGAGTGCTGCCCGGCAGTTCTAGGCTGCACAGGGTGATGCACCGATCAGGCAAGCACGCCGGGGGGTTGT
The DNA here is from genome assembly GCA_036250615.1 of Ptychadena robeensis. Classification (NCBI taxonomy): domain Eukaryota; kingdom Metazoa; phylum Chordata; class Amphibia; order Anura; family Ptychadenidae; genus Ptychadena; species Ptychadena robeensis. Next base: position 43,558,092 of record CM070043.1, on the reverse strand, counting down.
TGTGGAATTTTTTAACACCCCCCCCCCCCCCCCGTATAAACAAGTCCGTCATGGGGCCTGGACATTTTTGCTGTATGGGACCCCATGATTTATGATTGGGTGTATTCAGAAAATTTCTAGGCAGATCGACCACACGTTATGATGTACATCATGCTAGGCAGATCGACCACACGGTTATGATGTCTAATGCTAGGCGATCGACCACACGTTCTGATGTCATCATGCTAGGCAGATAGACCACACGTTATGAGGTCATCATGCTAGGCAGATCGACCACCCGCTATGATGTCATCATGCTAGCAGATCGACCACCCGCTTGATGTCATATGCTAGGCAGATCGACACACGCTATGATGTCATCATGATTAGGCAGTCGACCCACGCTCTGATGTCATCATGCTAGGCCGATCGGACCACACGGTTATTGATGTCATCATGCTAGCAGACGACCACACGTTATGATGTTATCATGCTGGCAGATCGACCACACGCTATGATGTCATATGCTAGGCAGATGAACACCGTTATGTCATCATGTAGCAGATCGAGTTATGATGTCATCATGCTAGGCAGATCGACCACACGCTATGATGTCATCATGCTAGGCAAATCGACCACACGTTATGATGTCATCATGCACGACCAGTTGTGCTGAGAATTGCTTGCTCACCCTTTGTGTGCCAGCATTTATTTTGGATAATAATGTAATGACATGGACCTATAGACATGTCTGTAAATCCTTTTCTGGGACGCTTTACGGCTCGATTTAAGGTGGACATTTGCGGCCGATTTTGTGACAAATCCATTGCCTCAAGCGCGCACAGTGGCCGCAAATCTAACCGTCTATGGCCACCTGTAGACATATTCCTTCACATCCTGTTAGGCTGATAATGGATTCACCGGACAGGGAACATAATAAAATGTGTAACAGATACCCAATAAATGCTCCGATGTGTTTTCTGACATCGGCTGGTGAATAGTGTTGAGCTCGAATATTCGAATTGCGAATATATTCGGGGAATACTGGCTATTCACAAACTAGCAGATTTCACGAATATGGCGCCGGATATTCTCAATTTCGAATATTCGCCATTGGGATGCTCATGGGCATGGATTGCGATCATATATATAAATAGCACATGTGACCATTCATTTTGAATTGCAAAGAGAGTATATATATATATATTGCGTACAAGATGTCCGGTCCCACCCCTCCCACTTCCTGGCTGATCACTGGGCACGGTTAAGAATCCATGGATTGAGACGCGATTTTTATCCGCGTCCAGTGATCTCTAGGCCGTGTTCAGGGACGCGCAGTCCGCCATCCAAAACAGGGAGAGCCATGTTTGCAGCTGTGGAGGTGACCCCATTGAAATGTATAGGCTGCCGCCCCTCGATTATAAACACAGGAGATCGTGGAAACAAGCCCAAACATACCCGCATTCTCTAAGAAATATAATAAATAGTTGCGCACAAGCGTCAGCTGGCGATAAGGTGTACCAGGTGGAGGTTAGGAGGACCAAGTGGAGGTTAGGAGGACCAAGTGGAAGTTAGGAAGACCAAGTGGAGGTTAGGGGTACCAAGTGGAGGTTAGGAAGACCAAGTGGAAGTTAGGGGTACCAATGGAGGAGAGGTTAGGAGGAAAGACAAGTGGAGGTTAGGAGGAAAAAGTGGAAGTTGGAAACCAAGTGGAGGGTAGGGGTAAAGTGGAGGTAGGAAGAAAGTGGAAGTTAGGGGTACCAAGTAGAGGTAGGAGGTAAGTGGAGGTTTAGGAAAGAAAGTGGAGTAGGAAGACCAAGTGGAAGTTAGGGTAAAGTAGAGGTTAGGGGTACAAGTAGAGGTTAGGAAGACCACAGTGGAGGTTAGGGGGACATAAAGTAGCGAGTTAGGAGGACCAAGTGGAGGGTTAGGAGGACCGAAGTAAGGAAGGGTTTTTTACGGAAGGACCAAGTGGAGTTTAGGAGGTAAAGTAGCCCAAGGTTAGGAGGAAATAGGGGAGGGTAGAGACCAAGTGGAGGGTATTGGACGGGACACAGTGGAAGGTTAGGAGAGACCAAGTGGAGGTTAGGGCAACGGACCAGTGGAGGTTAGGAGATAAGTGGAGGTTAGGAAGACCAAAGTGGAGGTAGGAAGGAAGGGGAGGTTAGCGAGTTACATTGGAGGTTAGGAGTAAAGTGGAGGTTAAGGAGCTTAACCAAGTGGAGGTTAGGAGGACCAAGTGGAGGTTAGGAGTACGCAAGTGGAAGTGGAAGTTGAGGGAGGACCAAGTGGGGAGGTAGGAGGACAAGTGGAGCGGGTAGGGAGGACCAGTAGAGAGGTTAGGAAGACCAAGTGGAGGTTTAGGAAGAACATAGTGGAGGTTAGGAAGACCAAGTGGAAGTAGGAAGGACCAAGTGGAAGTTAGGAAGACCAGTGGAGGTTAGGAGGACCAAGGGAGGTAGGAGGACCAGTGGAGGTTAGGAGGACCAAGTGGAAGTTAGGAGGACCAAGTGGAAGTTAGGAGGACCAAGTGGGAAGTAGGGAGGACACAAGTGGAGTTAGGAGGACCAAGTGGAAGTTAGGAGGACCCAGTGGAAGTTAGGGGTACCAAGAGAGTTAGGGGTACCAAGTAGAGGTTAGGAAAGACAAGTGGAGGTAGGAGGACAAGTGGACGTAGGAGGACCAAGTGGAGGTAGGAAGACCAAGTGGAAGTTAGGAAGACCAAGTGGGGTTAGGAGTACCAAGTGGTACAAATAGAGGTTAGGGTCCAAGAAGAGGTGGTTAGGAAGACAAGTGGAGGTTAGAAGACCAAGTGGAGGTTAGGAAGGAAGACAAGGGAGTTGGAGGACAAGTGGAGGTGGAAGACTCATTGTAAAGCTCCTTTAATGTATCTTTGTCTTTGCTTTATGTTATTGTATTGCATATTTTATTTAACAATTTACATGGAAAAGGACCTGGTTTTGTAATAGGTGGAGCGCATCGAGTACTTGTTAATATACTGTAGTGTCATTGTACTAGAGTTTGCGCGCCCGCGTCCTTGTTCCTATAAGTAGGGTCGAGGGGTTGCGGCCTCGCGTCCTTGTTCTATAACCGAATCTATGCTCACAAATGTCGTTAAAGTGACAACATTAAGCTTTTACAATATACATATTTAATATGTGAATAAAATGAATATCTAGAGCTAGGCCTACTTCGGAGGAAATATACAAGATAAATATAAACTTTGCCTGGTAAAATAGCGAGAAACGGATCCTCCACAAAGTTTCATGAATAATTCACAAGTCTCGGCTGTTACACGTGGAAGCTGTTTGTTTTTGAAGCGACATAGGGGCCCATGTAGTGTTAGTTGTAATAAACCCACCTAAAATCTCAATACGCTCAAGTGTTTGTTATAGAAATGAAGTTCCACCAACATCGAGTCATTTGTGCATCAGCTGCCAACGTGTTGGTCCAGCCGGTAAGAGCAGTTCAGGGATGAGGATCCTTCGGACACCATTGTCATCACACTATTATTTCCAAATTATTGTCAGTAAGAAATGTTGCAGCCAGCAATAAACCCAACCAAACTGTGTCAATCCTTTAGCCCTCACCAACGGGGCTTAGTCTGCCAGTGGGTCCTTCATCAAACAGTCCACAAGCCTCCTGGGCTTTCCATGGTGCGTACCATGGTTGAAAAAGAGCATCTGCTAGAAACGCGTCCCAGTAGTGTAGTACCATGGTTGAAAAAGAGCCTCCGCTTGTTCCTATGAGCCCCCAGATCTGTAGCAGGAAAGCGACTTCACCCCAACCAGGAAGTGGAGTCCATGTTTGAAAGAGAGCATCTGCTCCGAAACGATCCCAGTGAGTACCTGGTTGAAAAAAAGAGGACATTGCCTCGAAACGCGTCCCAGTGAGTACCATGGTTTGAAAAGAGCATACGATGTTCCTATTGAGCCCCCCAGTATCGGTAAGAAGAAGAGATCTCACCCCCAACCAGGAAGTGAAGTACCATGGTTGATGAAGAGGCATCTGCTCAAAACACGTCCCAGCTGGTACCATGTTGAAAAAGAGCATTCTGCTCGAAACGCGTCCCAGTGAGTACCATTGTTTGAAAAAAGGCGTCAGCTGGAAACGCGTCACATGGTTCTATGAGCCCCCAGTATTGGTAAGCAGGAAGCGATTCACCCCCAACCAGGAAGTGAGACCATGGCTTGAAAAGGAGCATCTGCTCGAAACGCGTCCCATGAGTACCATGGTTGATGAAAAAGAGCGCTCCACTTGAACGGTCCCATTGTTCCTATTGAGCCCCCCCACAGTATCTGGAGCAGGAAGAGATCTCACCCCCAACCAGGAAGTGAGTACCATGGTTGATTGAAAGAGAGGCATCTGCTCACAACACGTACAGTGAGTTACATGGGTGAAAAAGAGCATCTGCTCGAAACGCGTACCCAGTGAGTACCAGTGTTGAAACGAGCGTCGCTGAAACGCGTCAAATGTTATATTGAGCCCCCCAGTATAGGTAAGAGGAAGCGTTACCCCCAACCAGGAAGTGAGTTACCATGGTTGAAAGAGAGCATCTGCTCGAAACGTGTCCCAGTGAGTACCATGGTTGAAACAGAGCGTTCCGCTGAAACGGGCCCATTGTTTCCATTGAGCCCCCCAGTATGACTGTAGAGGAAGCGGATTCACCCCAACCAGGAAGTGAGTACCATGGTTGAAAGAGAGCATCTGCTCGAAAACGCGTCCCATGTGAGTTACCATGGTTGAAAAAGAGCGTCCGCGTGAAACGCGCCCCATTGTTCCTATTGAGCCCCCCAGGATCTGTAAGCGGAAGCATCTCCCCCCCAACCAGGAAGTGAGTACATGGTTGGGAAAGAGAGCATCTGCTCGAAACGCGTCCAGTGAGTACCATGGTGAAAAAGAGCATCGGCTCGAAACGCGCCCCCATTTGTTCCTATTGAGCCCCCCAGTATCTGTAAGCAGGAAGCGATCTCACCCCCAACCAGGAACGTGGAGTACCATGGTGAAAGAGGCATTTGCTCGAAACGCGTCCCAGGGAGTACCATGGTTTGAAAAGAGCATCTGCTCGAAACGCGGCCCAGAGTGAGTACCTGGTTGTGAAAAAGAGGTTACCGCTTGAAAAGCGTAACATTGTTCCTATGAGCCCCCCAGTATCTGTAAGCAGGAAGCGACTCACCCCCAACCAGGAAGTAGCTACCCTGGTTGAAAAAGAGCATTGCTCGAAAACGCTCCCAGTGAGTACATGGTTGAAAACAGAGCATTGCTCGCACGTGTCCCAGGGAGTACATGAGTTGAAAAAGAGCGGTCCGCTTTGAAAGCGTCCCATTGTTCCTATTGAGCCCCCAGTATCTGTAAAGCAGAACTAGCGATCTCACCCCCACCCAGGAAGTGAGTACCATGGTTGAAAGAGGATCTGCTCGAAACGCGTCCCAGGGTACCATGGTTGAACAAAGAGCGTCCACGGGAAACGGTCCCATTGTTCCTATTGAGCCCCCCCCCAGTCTCCTGTAGCAGGAAGAGATCTCACCCCAACAGGAGTGAGTACAAGGGTTGAATGAAGAAGAGCATCTGCTCAAAACACGTCCCAGTGAACTAACCATGATGAAAAAGAGCATCTGCTTCGAAACGCGCTCCAGTGAGTACCATTGTGAAAAAGAGCGTCGCTTGAAACGCGTCCGTTCATACTTGAGCCCCCCCCAGGCTATATGTAAGCAGGAACGCGATCTCACTCCCAACGGAAGTGAGTAGTACCATGGTTGATACTTCGATGAGACTTGCTCGAAAACGTGTCCCAGGGAGTACCATGCGTTGAAAAAGAGCGGTCCGCTTGAAACGCGCCCCATTGTTCCTATTGAGCCACCAGTATCTGTAAAGCAGGGAAAGCGATTCTACCCCCAACCAGGAAGTGAGTACCATGGTTGAAAGAGAGCATCTGCTCGAACGCGTCCAAGTGAGCTACCATGGTTGAAAAGAGCATCTGCTCGAAACGCGCACCAATTGTTCCTATGGAGGCCCCCAGTATCTGTAAGCAGGAAAGCGATCCACCCCCCCAACAACCAGGAAGTGAGTACATGGTTGAAAGAGAAGGAGAGCATTGCTCGAAACGCGTCCCAGTGAGACCATGGTTGAAACAGAGCATCTGCTCGAAATAAAGCGTCCACAGTGAGTCCATGGTTGAAAAGAGCGTTTCCGCTTGAAACGCGTCCACATTTTCCTATTGAGCCCCCGCTCTGTAAGAGGAAGCGATCTCACCCCCAACCAGGAAGTGAGAGTACCATGGTTTGAAAAGAGAGTATCTGTCGAAACGCGTCCCAGTGCGTACATGGTTGAAAAGACGTCCGCTTGAACGCGTCACAACTGTTCCCCTCATTGAAAGCCCCCCATGATATGTAAGCAGGGGAAGCGATATCGCCCCCCAACCCAGAAGTGAGTACCATGTTTGAAAAAGAGCATCTGCTCGAAACGGTCCCAGTGACGTACATGGTGAAAAAGAGAATTGCTCGAAACGCGGGCAGTGAGTACCAGTGGGTGAAAAGAGCGTCGCCGCTCGAAATCGTCCATTCGTTCCTATGAGCCCCCAGTATCTGTAAGCAGGAAGCGAACTTCTCACCCAACCAGGAAGTGAAGGGTTGAAAGAGAGCATCTGCTCAAAACACGTCCCAGTGAGTACCATGGTTGAAAAAGAGCGTCCAACCAGGAAGTGAGTACCATGGTTGAAAAAGAGCATCTGCTCAAAACGCGTCCCAGTGAGTACCATGGTTGAAAAAGAGCATCTGCTCGAAACGCATCCCATTGTTCCTATTGAGCCCCCCAGTATCTGTAAGCAGGAAGCAATCTCATCCCCAACCAGGAAGTGAGGTCCTCCTTGAAAACACATGTCCCTGAGAGAGCCACCCTTGTACCTCTCTCAATGTGAGTATCTTGTCTGTTGTTTTGTCTCATTTTGTTTCAATTTGTTTTATCTTATCCTATTCCACATTATTTTGTTCTCATTTGTCTGTTACAGGGGGCCACACTCCTCCATTTTGAGAGCTGCACACCTACACACATCTTATACATCCACCCCTCATACTGACTCCATTTTGCTCTGTGATCCTTGCTCAGGCCCCATACACCAACTGAGGGCCTTTCTGGCCACTGATATCACTGTAGCTGTGTAATCACTGCTGAAGGTTGTGCGCAACCACCCATCATCTTTCTTAGAGGGGAGAACTCCACAAAGGTAAGCCACCTGGCTACAGTTCCCTATGTCCCCTTCCCTCTGCACATATGGGCCTTGTCTGGCCTAGGGGTGCCACTCTGGCTGAAGGCCAACAAATCTCTGTGTGTACCTGGGTGGAATGGGAAGCCCCACCCAGTTCCTTCCCTCCAATTCCAGAGTCTGTGTAACAAAGCTTATTATTATTATTATCATTTATTTATATAGCGCCAACATATTATGCAGCACTGTACAATACATTAGAGTGGAGATACAACACACAATAACACACAGGTACAGGTAATGACACAGGAGGAGTAGAGGACCCTGGCCTATGGAGCTTACAATCTAATAGGTTGGGGAACAAGGTATACAATAGGTGGGGGGGAGGGGGGATGGGACTGTCAGGGTGGTGATGTTAGGAATGAGAGGATGGATAGGCCAGACTGAAGAGGAAGGTTTTTAGGGCTTTTTTAAAAGTGCCAAAAGTAGGAGCAAGTCTAATGGGACGAGGGAGACAGAGTTCCAGAGAGTAGGAGCGGCCCTAGAGCCAAACAGCAACAGCAAAGCAAATGCAGACCATGGTTGCTCCTATCTATCCCAAGACAACATACCCAGAATATGTTGGGGACCAAAACCCATTATATGTGGAGATGTATATCCCATCTACATACCTGTCATCCTTTCTACATACCTGTCATCCTTCCCCTTCCTGATTCAGGAAAAAAACTAAAGGAAATGATGTCAGTATTCGGAACAAGAAAGTACTGAGGTGGAGTGGTACTTGTTCCAACTACCAGAAGTGACATCACTGGTGTCACATCCGGTATCGGGAGGTTTACTTCCCCTCCCTTCTAGTTACTGACGGGTATACCTGTCAACATTATTGTAGTAGAATAAGGGAGAAATACATTAAGTGACATCACTTCTGGTATTTGGATCCTCCGCAATCCAAATGCAGGAAATAACGTAATTGATGTCACTTCCGGTATGATTTAGGAGGGAGAGGGCGTCACGATCCCTTCTTATGTCTCACCCCGCAGATTATAAGCACAAGCGGGGTGGGAACTTAAGGCCCCCACACACATACTGAGTAGGGGCCGACAGAGCAGGACAGATCAGCTCTGAAATGCAGCGTGATGACGTCATCATGCCATGCTTCATCGGCCCGGACACCTTTAGCTGAGTGAGTCTCGGTCATCTCAAAGATAACCGCGCCGAGGTAGACGGAATGCGGGGGTATGTCTTGTGCGCTGGTGGGTTATCAGGAGTGTCTCACAACAACCTGGGAAACGGCACCCGGTTTGAGCCTCACTGGAGTGTTCAACATAAAGATGAAAACTGTGGTATATGGTCTTTGTAGGCCTTGTATGTGGAGATAAGACCATAGAGTAGCTCCAGAGAACACCACGTTACCTTTTACATGTTTTATATATTTTGCGGGTCCCTGGTCACACTATTATGTTTTTAAAAACCGCTTTTGTGACATGGGTCCACCAATAACGCTTACTTTTTATATATCTTTTTCTTTTCTGCGCTATTATCTCATAACCACGCCAAGGCCAATACTCCAATAGGAATTCCCACTAAGGGAACAGGGACAGTGTTTTTGGCGTTATAATAAGTTAAGCATTATGGAAATTAGACAGTGGTCTATAAACATTTTTTTGCTTCCAAAGATGCCCTAACGTCTTATTCGTGGGGAGGGTCTCTATTTCCCCCATGAATATAAATACAGCACTTGGGTTCCGGCATGGGGAGGTCCCTCAAATGACCAAGGGGGATGAGAGAGGGGAATCAAAAATGCCCGGAGTGCTCTGAGGGGGATACCATTTATACACCCTTCTGATCCGCCTGTGCCATTTCGGATTGCCCCCTCGGATCCCCCCTGTCCAAGTTACAAGTACTGTATCTTCAGGGGTCCATTATTTTCAGGGGGATTCGCTTATATTTCAAGATTATCATCACAGAATTCAGCTTTAGGGCAAAATGTAAGGGTGTCTTATTTTTTTGAGGAGCCTTATTTTTGGGTAACAGGGGTACTCTGGTGTTCTCTTCTTTCCTCTTCTTTCTACTGCTATAACACAGATATTTCCGCACTTGCCTGTATTCCCAGTACAATACTATTGTGTCTTATCAGTCATCTTACAGGGTTTGACATGGAGTCTCATTTTAAGTGGGAGCAAATCCCCATTGAAAACAGAAAGATGTCTCGGCACAGAATCCCAACCTCCTCATAGGTAACCGCTGCTTCTCTCATTGCTTGTTGCCTCACACAGTGGGGCCAAACTGGGGGGATGCAGGGGCCATGTCAGAAGGAACTCCCATCCGGGTCCGGGCTAGGGAGCCGCGATGGGTCACACGTAGGGGCCCTGGCATGCGGACGGATCGGTAGCATCAGCCTCTGGCTCACTGTCAGCCCTGACTGCCACTGTGTACATGCATCCGGGCCTGACAGGCTGCTTGCCACCTAGTCAGGCAGCATGCCGGGGGGGGGTGGTGGTGGGTGTGAGTTTTTTGTCATCTATTCTGCTAGCACCCCCCCCCCCCCCGCTAACAAGTCCATGTCATGATGCCCGGTACATTTTTTGCTGTACTTGGCCCCATGATTTTCTTATGGCTGCCCTGCGGGGGTGCGAAGGTATTCCAGGGCCATTCTTTATCCTTGTTTGAATGAGGAGAGGGGGCTCGAGTAATGTTCCATTAATAGAAAAGGGGGGCGCCTGCAATTAAAGTTTGGTAACCACTTGACCTAACCAACATTGTTGAGTCACATGAATTTTTTTTCTTCTTGGGATCCCCTAACAACATTTTTTACTGCTATCCCTTCAGCTGGGCATAGACAGGCCGCCGTCAGGGGGGGACAGAGGGGGACTCCGTCCCGGGCAGCTAGGGGGCCCGACGGTCTGCACGTAGGGTCCGCCGGCATTCTGCCTGATCGGAACACAGCCAGCCTCTCTCACTCGCCCAGACTGCCACGGTGTACGATGTGTCGCTGCCGGCATCTAGTCTAACGGCTGACAGGGTGCTGCACCGATCATCCGCGCACGCCTGGGTTGTTGGTGGAAATTTTTTAAACCCGCCCCCCCCCCCCCCCCCCCCCGGCCTCAACAGTCCTTTTCATGGGCCTGGAAATTGTTTGGCTGTATGGGAACCCATTTTTATGATGGTGATCAGACAATTTCTAGGCAGATCGACCACACTTTATGATGTCAGCATGCTGGCAGATCGCCACACTTATGATGTCATCATGCTAGGCTATCGACCACACTTCTGATGTCATCTGCTAGGCAAGATCGACCACCACGTATGATGTCTCATGCTAGGCAGATCGAAAACCACACACTGCTATGAGTTCATCATCTAGGGCAGATCGACCACAGGCTATGAATGGTCATCATTCTGGGCAGATCGTGACGATCGATAAATACTGGCTATGATTCAATCGGATGCGAGGTAGCAGCATCGACCACAGACGCATTGCGGTTGGTACAATCAGCAGTAAACGAATCGACACGATCAAAAAACCGGTTATGAATGGTCAGGTCGGAGGTGAGGCTAGTGGACTAGAGTTCGAGGGACCACTACGGTTATGATTACATCGCTTGTCACACTATTAAGGCAGATGACCACACGCTGAGATGTCATGCATCTAGCAGATCGACCCAACAACGCTTATTGTCTCATGCTAGGCAATAAGCGACCACACCTTGATTCGATCCATTCAATACACGTTATCTGACCTGATCATGATCATCCATGCTAGGCATGGCAAAATCGAGCCACACGTTCATGATGTTCTGTGGCGTCGCCCGCTTCCATCATGGCTAAGGCGTCGCCAAACTTTCTTGCTACTCCCGACCACACTGTATGACTGGTCAGATCTCATATCACAATCAAGACTTCCACACTTTGCCTATCGAATTCATCATTCAAAAATCAACACATGCCACAGATCCAACTCACCTCTACGTTTTGATCATCATAACGACCGAGATTTTGTTGTATAGCTTTCAAGTAATTCGAAATTGGCTTGCTCACCCTTTGTGTTGTCCGCTTTTATTTTGGAATTAAATAATCCGGTAATGGACATGGGACCTATAGCTCGCTGTCCTGTAAATCCTTTTCTGGCCGACCTTTTACCTCCACTGATTAAGGTGACATTTGCGGCCGATTTTGTGACAATCCATCTGCCTCAAGCGCGCACAGTGGCCGCATTCTAACCGTCTATGCCACCTTAAGACCAGTATTTCCCTTCTCCACCTTTAGGTCCTGATAATGGATTCCCGCAGGGAACATACTAACTGTGTAACACGATACCCAATAAATGGCTCCGATGTGGTTTTCTGACATCGGCTGTGATAGTGTTGACTCGAATATTCGAATTTGCGAATATATTCGGCGGCATACTGGCTATTCACAACTAGTCAGATTCACTGAATTCATGGCGCCGATATTCTCCAATTTCGAATATTCGCTCATGTGGGATGCTCATGGCATGGATCTGCGATCATATATATAAATAGCACATTGACCGATTCAGTTTGAATTGCACAAGAGAGTATATATATATATCTATTGCGTACCAAATGTCCCGGTCCCACCCCTCCCCACTTCCTGGCTGATCACACTGGCACGGTTTTAAGATCCCTGGATTGAGACGTCGATTTTTATCCTGCGTCCAGTGATCTCTAGGCCGTGTTCAGGGACGCGCCCACCCGGTCCGCCATCCCAAACGGGAGAGCCATGTTTGCAGCTGTGGAGGTGACCCGCATTAAATGGTATAGGCCTTCCGCCCCCTCGTTTATGAAGAACACAGATCGTGGAACAAGCCCAAACATACCCCATTCTCTAAGAATATAATAAATATTTGCCCACAAGCTCCGCTGGCGATAAGTGTACCCAGGTGGAGGTTAGGAGGACCAGTGGAGGTTACAGGAACCAAGTTGAATGTTCATAGAAGACCCAGTGCAGTTAGGGTACCAGTGGAGGTTAGGAAGACCAGTGAAGTGTCGGGGTTACTCCAGTAGAGTTTGGCGGTTTTTTACTCAGTTGGAGGTTAGGAAGACCAAGTGGCGGTTAGGAAGACCAGTGGACAGTTAGGGGTACCAGTATAGGTTAGGGGTACCAAGTAGAGTTAGGAGACCAGTGGAAGTTAGAGGACCAATTGGAGTTCAGGAGACCAGTGAGGTTTAGGAGGACCAGTGGAATTTAGGAAGACCAAGTGGAGGTTCTGGTACCATATATAGCGCCTCTAGGTTAGACTCAGTGCGAGGTTAGGAGGACCAATGGAGGGTAGCCAGGATTTTTTCCCAAGTGAGTTTAGGAGACCCATGCGGTTAGGAGATCCATGAGTTAGGTTTACGACCAAGTGGAGTTAGAAGACCAAGTGGAGTTAGCAACGGCCCATGAGTTGGAGTTACCCAAGTGATGGTTCGATACCAATGGAGGTTTCGGGCTTACCAAGTGGAGTTAGGAGGACCCAGTGGAGGTTAGGAGTACCAAGTGAAGTGGTAAGTTAGGAGGACCAGTGGACCTGGTAGGTAGGACTACGTGGCAGGTAGAGGACCAATGGAGTTAGGAAGACCACGTGGAGGTTTAGAAACCATAGTGGAGTTAGGAAGACCAAGTGGAAGTTAGGTAATACCAATGGAAGTTAGGAAGACCATTGGAGGTTAGAGGACCAAGGTGGAGGTTAGATGACCAAGTGGAGGTTAGGAGGATCCAAAGTGGACTTATGAGGACCAATTGGAAGTTAGGAGGACCAAGTGGAAGTTAGGAGGACCAAGTAAGTCCTAGTTGAGGACCCAAGTGGAAAGTTAGGAGGACCCAAGTGGAAGTTAGGGGGTCCACGTAGAGGTTTTGGGTTACCAAGTGAGGTTAGAATGACCAAGTGGAGGTTAGGAGGACCAAGTGACAGTTAGGAGGACCAAGTGGAGGTTAGGAATACCATTGGAAGTTCGGAAGACCAAGTGGGGTTAGGAGTGACCAAGTGGTACCAAGTAGAGGGTTAGGGTACCAAGTAGAGGTTTAGGAAGACAATTGGAGGTTAGGAAGACCAATGGAGTTGGAAGACCAAGTGAGGTTAGGAGGACCAAGTTGATGTTATGGAAGACTCATTGTAAAGCTCCTTTAATGTATCTTTGTCTTTCTTTTGTTTTTATTGCTTTTTATTGTAACTTTCTGCAACCTGTTAATTTACCTTACCATCACCTTACCTTGTTTGTACTTAGGTTTGCGCGCCCTCTCCTTGTTCCTATACTGTTGTACGAGTTTTGGCGCGCCTCGCGTCCTTGTTCCTATACTGTTTTGTACTAGGGTTGTCGCGCCTCGCGTCCTTGTTCCTATACCCGCATCTCTCTTCCTACAGAAATGTTCTGTAAAGTGACAACATTAAGCTTTTACAATATACATATTTTAATATGTGATAAACTGAATTCTCCAGAGCTCGTGCCTACTTCAGGAGAAATATACAATATAATCATAACTTTGCCTGTAAATAGCGGAAACCGTATCCTCCACAAAGGTTTCATGATGAATTCCCAATCTTCTGCTGTTACACTGTAAGCTTTTGTTTTTGAAGCGACATAGGTGCACCATGTAGTGTCTATTTTAATAAACCCCCTAAATCTCTAATACGGCTCAATGTTTGTTATAGAAATGAAGTTTCCACCACATCGAGTCATTTGTGCATCAGCTGCCAACGTGTTTGTCCACCGTCTTCAGGGTGAGACTGATCCTTCAGGACAACCATTGTCATCACACTATTGATTTCCAATATATTGTCAGTAAAGAAATGTTGCAGCCAGCAAATAAACCCACCAAACTTGTCCAATCCTTTAGCCCTCACCAACGGAGCTTAGTCTGCCGAGTGGTCCTTCCTCAAACAGTCCACAAGCCCTCCTGGCTTTCCATGGTGCAAGTACCATGGTTCTCTCTAAAACGCTCCCAGTTTTCCATTTCCTCCGCTTTTCCTTGACCCCCATCTGTCGCCTTCCCCCCCGTGATCCATTTTCTCTCTCCACGTCCCGTTCCTGTTAAAAGAGCTTCCTCACGCGTCCCTTCCTGTTTCTCTTTCCTATTGACCCCCCAGTATCTGTAACAGGAGCGATCTCACCCTCCAACCAGAAGTGATACCATGGTTGATAAGGCATCTGCTCACCGTCCCCTTCCTGTTCTTCTGCTCAAACCTCCCATTCCATTGTTTAGCTCACTCCTCACTGGTTCTTGACCCCCATATTTAACCTTCACCCCCCCTCCTGCTTCTCTGCTCAAACGCGTCCCATTGAGTACCATGGTTGATAAAAGAGCCATCCCTTGCTCCCTTGTTCCTATTGAGCCCCCCCACATTCTGTAAGACATGAAGAGATCTCACTCCCCCCACCATGACGTGAGTACCATGGTTGATTAAAGAGCATCTGCTCACAAACACGTCCCAGTGAGTTACCATGGTTTGAAAAGAGCATCTGGCTCGAAACGCGTCCGCAGTAGTACCATTGTTGAAACAGAGCGTTCCGCATTGAAACGCGTCACATTGTTCTATTGAGCCCCCCAAGTACTTAACATGGGTCAAAAGGGGGGGGGGGGGGTGGGGGGGGGTGGGGGGATGAAGCGATCTCACCCCCAACCAGGAGTGAGTTACCATGGTTGAAAGAGAGCATCTGCTCGAAACGCTGTCCCAGTAGTACCAATGGTTGAAACAAGAGCGTTCTCACTTGAAAACCTCCCATTGTTTCCTATTGAGCCCCCCCATTATCTGTAAGAGGAGCAGATCTCCTCCCCAACCAGGAAGTGAGTACCATGGTTTTGAAAGAGAGCATCTGCTCAAAACCCGTCCAGTGAGTACCATGGTTGAAAAGAGCATCTGCTCGAAACGCGTCCCATGTGATTACCATTGTTTGAAAAGAGCGTCCGCTGAAACGCGCCTCACATTGGTTCCTATTGACCCCCCCAGTTATCTGTAAGCAGGAAGCGATCTCCACTCCCCAACCAGGAAGTGATTACCATGGTTGAAGAGAGCATCTGCTCGGAAACGCGTCCCAGTGATACCATGGTTGAAAAAGAGCGTCCGCTCTGAACTCGCCCCCATTTGTTCCTATTGAGCCCACCCATTATCTGTAAGTCAGGAAGCGATCTCAGCCCCCAACCAGGAACGTGATACCATGGTGAAATAGAGCTTCTGCTCGAAACGCGTCCCAGTGAGTACCATGTTTGAAAAGAGCTCTGCTCCGCCCCTTCCTGTTTAAACGTTCCCTTCTCATTGTTCCTATTGAGCCCCCCAGTATCTGTAAGCAGGAAGCGATCTCACCCCCAACCGAAGTGCTACCCTGTTACTTCTCACCTCCCGTGTCTGTTAAACGAGAGCATCTTCTCGCAAACGTCGTCCCAGTGAGTACCATGGTTGAAAAAGAGCTCACTGCTTTCGAAACGCGTCCCCATTGTTTCCTATTAGCCCCCCCAGTATCTTATAAGCAGGAACTACTCTCACCCCCACCCAGAAGTGAGTAACAGGGTTGACAGGAGCATGGCTGCTCGAAACGCGTCCCGAGTGAGTACCATGGTTTAAAAGAGCAGCTGTCTCGAAAACGCGTCCCAGTGAGTACCATGGTTGAACAAGAGCGTCCCGCTTGAAACGTCCACATTGTTCCTATTTGAGCCCCCCCCCAGTCTCCTGTAAGCATGAAGCGGATCTCACCCCCAACCAGGACGTGAGTACATGGTTGAATCAGAGCATCTGCTCGAACACGCATCCGCAGTGACGTACCATGGTTGAGAAAAGAGTCATCTGCTTCGAAACGCGCTCCCAGTGAGTACCATTGGTGACAAAGAGCGTCCGCATTGAACGCGTCCCATGTTCCTACTTGGAGCCCCCCCCAGCTATCTGTAAGCAGACGCCGATCTCACTCCCAAACCAGGAAGTGGTATCCATGGTTTACTTCATACGAGCATCTGCTCGAAACGTCGTCCCAGTGAGTACCATGCGTTGAAAAAGAGCGTCCACTTGAACTCGCTCCCATTGTTCCTATTGAGCCCCCCCAGTATCTGTAAGCAGGAAAGCATTCTCACCCCCAACCAGAAGTGATACCATGGTTGAAAGAGAGCATCTGCTCCACACACGTCACCCAGTGAGTACCAGTGGTTAAAAGATCATCTTATCGAAACGCGTCCCATGAGCTCCATTGTTGAAAAGAGCGTCTCGCTCTGAAACGCGTCACCATTGTTTCCTATTGAGCCCCCCCAGTATCTGTAAGCAGGAAGCGATCTCGACCCCCTCCCAACCATGAATGAGTACCATGGTTGAAAGAGAGCAACTTGCTCGAAACGCTCCCGTCCTTTCAGCTCTGCTCATGCTCCACTTCCATAGGTTGAAAAGACGTTTCCGCTTGAAACGGCGTCCCATTGTTCCTATGTGAGCCCCCCCAAAAAGTTTATCTGTAACAGGAAGCGATCTCACCCCCAACCAGGATGGTACCATGGTTTGAAAGAGATCATCTGCTCGAAACGCTCCCGTCAGTACCATGGTTGAAAAACTACAATCTGCTTCGAACGCGTCCACTTGTTCCTCCTCATTGAGCCCCCCATTATCTGTAAGCAGGAACGATTCCTCACCCCAACCCAGGAGTGAGTACCATGTGTTGAAGAGAGCATCTGCTCGAAACGCGTCCCGTGACGTACCATGGTTGAAAAGAGCATCTGCTCGGAACGCGTCCAGTGAGTAACCATTTGAAAGAGCTCATCCGCTCTGAAATCGTCGTAACATTCGTTCCTATGAGCCCGCCCAGTATCTGTAAGCAGAAGCGCTTCTCACCCCCAACCAGAAGTGATACCATGGTTGAAAGAGAGCATCTGCTCAAACCGCGTCCCCCAGTGAGTACCCATGGTTGAAAAAGAGCGCCGCTTGAAACCGTCACATTGTTCCTAGGGACCCCCCAGTATCTGTAGCAGGAGCGATCTGCCCCCACCCAGAAGTGATACCATGGTTGAAAAAGAGCATCTTTCTCGAAAGCGTCCCAGTGAGTCCCATGGTTGAAAAAGAGATCTCTCTAAACGCGTGTCCAGTGAGTACCATGGGTTGAAAAAGAGCGTGCCCGCTCGAAATGGGTCCATTTTCCTATTGAGCCCCCCCAGTATCTGTAATCAGGAAAGCGATCTCCACCCCAACCAGGAGTGAGTCAGCCATGTTGAAAGAGCCGGAATCCGGTGGGAATCCGACACGTGTATGGGGGCCTTTAGAAGATCCCAGGCAAAGACGTGTTGGTAGGGGATTGGCTGACAGGTGAGTCTCCCACAATCCCACTAACCAATGAGGAAGGATTTCTTCATTATTAAATGCTAATATATAAGTCAGATAGATTGAAAAGGTTATGTGCGGCCCTTTAGTGATGCTCCATACCAACTCAGTTGCCCACTAGAGATGGTCAAATTTTTTTTCAGAAATTCGATGATTTCGAGTTAATTGCAAAGCCCCTGAACATGGTATCATCACCAAACTTGCTGGAGATGTAGAGAAGGGCTGGGGGAACATTTGAAAGAAAAAAGTATGTCTCTAACACAAATAGTTTTTGCACAAATTAAGTTCAAAATCAAGTCAAAATGTCGAACATTCGGAAATTCGACTTTAATTTTGAACTTAATTTATTCAAAAACTGTTTGTGTTAGAGACATAGTTTTTCTTTGGTGATGATACCATGTTCAGGGGCTTTGCAATCCTCTCTGAAAGTGAGCAAGTTGAAAAATTCGACCATCTCTATAATGCCCACCACTGATATAGAGGGTAGATTGTTATCGTTGCAGATTAATAAAACTTATATTGTTATACACAGGGGTGCACAATTTTTTTTTTTAGTGAGCTACTCAGATGAGTACCAGGAATGGTGTGATCAGTAACATCGATATTGGTCCCCATTACTAGGTTTTGACCCCATCCACACCTCCTGTCCTCCTTACATCTCCAACCTGCCCCCTCCTCTCCTCCAGTGACCTTCTAATGACATCCCCGCTAATAACCTCATCACACGCAAGGCTTCAGGACTTCTCTAGGGCC
>CM070043.1:43517503-43529968 GCA_036250615.1 Ptychadena robeensis | reverse complement strand
AGAATACATAGTGATTGGAAGGTATATATCACTGCTATGTAGTGCCGGGCCCTCCCTTATTGTGGATCTGCCCTTTGAGCCAGGGAACGAATCCCCTAAAGCTAAGTCCCTGTTCTGTGTTTCTAGCTCCCGTCTTTCTCCGAGTTGATGCATACGTACTTTGGAATGCTATGCGGGTTTGTGATGTCTACTGTGATTCATTATGCAGCTGTCAGATCACTAAATGCGGATACATAGATTCACGCTCTGATATAGATTGATACCGAAATAGTATCTCAGCGTCTCTATTAGCACATTGCCTTCCTGTGTTGTGTTGGAAAAAAAGTTTCTGCATATGCAGAAAAGTGAAAAAGGTACAGTTTAAAGAGAACCTGTCGCCAAAAATAATGATTGGTATGGCAGTTTACCAATCATACAATAGGAATTCTATTCATGATGATGTCAATGTCCGGAGTTAAGTAACAGGATTATATTACTATTTATATATACACACAGTAATATAATCCTGTTACTTGCAGTTGAGGGCTTTAGGGCATTTTGTGATTTGTATTACTTTGTCTTTTTATATTTGTTGTATTTTGTCACAGCGTATGCGGGTCCCTGGTGAATTGGGTGATGTGCTGGTGGAGGAGGCAGTCACCTGAAATTCAACTTTGTGCTCTTTTACAGGCTCAATGACCCAAGATGGTGAGGTTAAAGGTGGTGGGAGGAGGCAACGTTCGTAGAGTACCCACTGAGCTGGTGTAGGTGAGGCTGGTATGGGAGGTGATGGTTATGTAATGTTTATTTAATTCCATTATCCACTAGATGGCGCTGCCGCCCAAGTTTGTTTACATTTCACCAGCTGGGCTAGGGCATACCGACAATAGAATAACGAATACACATTGGACCACAGAGGCTGCTGATGCCTGCAGGGAGACTATAGAACATCAGGACCCCGACTCTGACCCCTTGTGCAGAAAAGCTTATATTCAAGTATATACGGTAATCTTTCGACAACGGGCAGCTTGGTGGCTAAGTGGTCATCAATTATGTCTCACAGCTCAGTATTCCTAGCTTTGAATCTCATCAGGGTTTCCATCTTTACAGATTTAATATGGTATCCTGACCCTTGAAGGGGTTTCCTCCTGGTGATGTAATAGATTGGCAATTGACATGTGTGTAAGCAGTGCCCTTTCTAGATTTTTTGGAGCCCTATGCCCTATGTAAGTTTTTTGGATAAGGCTCCCTGCGGGTGTTGATATTGGCTGCTCCTCCTTGCTCCTTGCCAATAATCCCCCCCCCCCCCCCCCCCCCCCCCCCCCCCCCCCCCCCCCCCCCCGGTCGGCAGACACAAGCGTTGAAATCTGTACCAAAAATCCCCCTCCCCATGTCGGGCCACAGTGATCAGGCCTGAGGAGGTAGAGGAGGGAGAAGCAGCCAATGCCACCCTGCATAACAATAGAAATGGCCCTGGGTATAAGGGTGTGCCCTCCAATGAGTGTAGTACATGAGACTCATCTTCTGGAACCCACATTCAGAACATCGCTAGATCCTGCCACTTTCATCTCTGCAACATCTCCAAAATCTGCCCCTTTCTCTCCCCAGAGACCACCAAAGTCCTGGTACATGCTCTTATCATTTCACGTCTGGACTACTGCAACACCATCCTCTCTGGTCTTCCTCTTACTAGACTATCACCTCTCCAGTCCATCATGAACGGTGCTGATAGACTCATCTACTCCTCTAACTACTTCTCATCTGCTGCTCCTCTCTGCAAATCTCTACTCTGGCTTCCAATTATCCAGAGAATCAAATTTAAAGTCCTGTGTCTTGCCTTTATATCACTCCACACCTCCTGTCCTCCTTACATCTCCAACCTGGTACATAAATACACCCCTAACTGTCCCCCATTACATCCTATCCGCCTTACATATCAAAACTGGTACATACATATACCCCAACGGTCCCCACACCTCCTGTCCTCCTTACATCTCCAACCTGAGTACAGCGAATTACACCCCTAACCACCCCCACACCTCATGTCCTCCTTACATCCCCAACCTGGTAAAAAATAAACCCCTAACCGACCCCTCCGCTCCTCCAGTTTCCGAACGTAACCTAACCTTCCCGAGTCATCGCCCACTTCAACTACTCCATCATCAAATGCGCGCGCTTCACAAGACTTCTCTACGTGCCGCTCCTACTCTCTGGACTATGCCCTCCTCAACACCCATCAAGAAACTTGCTACCTACATTTGCACCCGCCTTTCAAAAAGCTTTTCCCCTAAAAACCAAAAACCACTCACTCTTACCAGCCTCTCCTACCCCATCTTCCTAATCTCATAAATCCAACCTCCCCACCAGTGCCAGTCCCATCCACCCCCCCCCCCCCCCCCTCCTATTGGATATAACCTTGTTCCCCCAACCTATTAGATTGTAAAGCCACCACCGTGGCAGGCGTCCTCGTTTTCCTTTTCCTGTGTCATGTGATTCTGTACCTGTGTGTGTTTTATGTGTGTGTATCTCATCCCACTCTAGTATTATGTACAAGCAGCTGCGCTAATATGACTGGACGCTATTAAATCAATAAATGATACATAATAATCAATAATATAATTAGAGACCAGATATACTGCATTATGTTGTGATTCTCGCATATATTATTATAGCCAGTAGAAAATCTCTATATATAGGCAGTAGAAAAGAAATGTTGATAAGGTGTATAGAAACCATATATTGAGGCTGTTTCCTCAAAGCTTTTATCAAAACTTTTTTTTTTTTTTTTTTTCTTTCCTCACATGAAATCTCATTTCACCATTTGATTGCTTCATATTATTGAGGTTGCTTTGTGCTGTACAAATGCACTTAGTATTTCATGTTTCTTCTTTCTTGTAAATGTTGCTTTTAATCTGTAGTTTTAACTCCATTTTTCCAAGCCTTTATTGTTTTCCAGCGTTTGTTTTTTTTGCCAATACCAGTTCCTAATCCTGTATTTTTTCCTAGTCCCCATTCTGATCTGCCAGGAATGGATACACTTGATACATTTTGAGTGGAATGCTTATGGCAACCCTGAATTAAACCATCTCCCATACTTTTGGCAATTAGACTATGTACGCTGTTTTTTCCGCCGAAAATAAAGGCCCACCCTTAAAAATTTTGGCCTTACGCTGTGAACTATAAAGGCACCCACGAAGATACAGGTACTGTAATCCCTGAGGACAGGGCATCAGAGGGGGCAACTCAAATGACACACAAGGAGGATCAGAATGGGCTACTAAAAATCTCCCCTCTGTAGTCTCCTGTGCCATTTTGATTCCCCACCTCTGATCCCCCCTGTGTAATGGGTTTAGGTTCTATCCCACCACCCTGGTACCCCAGTTGCTGCTTCGTTTCTTCATGAAAAAAAAATAAGGCCTCTCCTCCCGAAAATAAGACGTTGGACCACTCTTTGGGCAAGCAAAAATTAATATAAACTACTGACTTATTTTGGGGAGACAACGCGGTTATATGTGTGTAGTAGTCAGTGTCCTTTTCTAGCCTTTCGGGGGGGGGCCCTATGCAAGAGTTCTTACTTGTCGCCTGGGCAGGGGGTTCTATTGGTGGTGCACAACATGGGGGCGGTGGTGGGGGAGCGGGGGGGGGGGGAGAACGTGCCGCCCCTTATTCTTCTCCTCCATAATGTGTGCGTGGGAGGGCACATGCATATTTAGCATAACGGGAGAAACGGCCCTGGGTTTACTGCATGGTCCACCATTGAAGCCAAGCTGAAGGAATCTTTGCTATGAATTTACCTGAATATACTGTAATACATATAGGTTATTGCTATGCTATTATTACATGGCATATACAGAATATTGTGCCCATCACTTCCTTCAGTACCCCATTCCTCTTAGCTGCACCCTCACTGGCACTGCCACAAACACATTACTGTCCTAAGGTATTTGATCTAGGCCATGGTCATTAACCTCATGGGTTACACATGTTGTGCCCACCACGATTTCCTGCCCTCCTATAGACCCGGAAAATGTGTGCTCTAAAAAAGTGACGCCTCCACAATTACAGGGATGTCAATGGTGCCAGCTACCCTTCTGGCATCAAATATGACGTCATCGGGACAGACCCGGAAGGATCCTGTGTGCACCGTGTGAGGGTACGGCTCAAAACAGGTAAATCCACCATACACGTGTCTCTGTAGGGCTATGTCCCAAAAACACAACTCACCCTCGCAGGGGTTAATAGACATCCAAACAAAAGTCACTCAAAAATGCCAATCTTCCTGGCTTGGGAAACTTTCAACATAAGCATTTGTCATCCTTGGCTTCCCAGCAGCAACAGGGCTGGGCCGCACACTCTCTGTGAGCCCCCTGTATCAGCTGTTCCAATAACCACAGGCCTGGGCCCCCCACTCCTTGTGTGCCCCCTGTCTATACTCAGTCAGAAGCCCATGGTCTCCTACTTGGTCTGACCCTGACACACTGGACTCAGGAGCTATTTGGAGTCACACCCAGCTCCAATCATCTGCAACCAGGTGTTAAATCTAAAGCTGGCCATACACCTTTAGATCTCTCTGTCAGATATCCTTTAGATCAACCAACAACTATGTAGTGCCAGGACCTCCGCGATTGAACACCGGTAGACTTGATGGTTTAGGAAGTCCCTCATATTACATGGTTTTGGTAAAACAAAAGGAGATCTAAAGGAAATCTGACAGAGAAATCTAAAGGTGTATGGGGACCCCAAGTGTACCTGTGGGAATAGGAAGGCCCACTCAGTTCCATCCTTCCTATCCCAGAGTCTGGGAGCCCTTGAGAAAAACAAAAACACTCAGCAACCTTATGGTGCTGGGCAATAGTATCCCAGACTCTTTGCAGGACACCACCTAATGGCCCATTCACACAGTGACAGATGACCAGTCTGTCACAGCCGATACTGGGGGATGCTGAGGGATTCCAGCAGACAAGTTAGTTTGCCTGTAGTTATCATGGGGAGCAAAGAAACCCACCCCAAGATAATTTAGGCTAAACCACTTTAACAGAGATCTTTTCTGCTGAAGGACCCTTCAGTTACAACCAGCTAGACTTAAGACCAAATTGTCTTTAAACCAATATCTTGACTCATGACCAAAATTACAGTCAAGTCCAAAACGTGTTTGCGCTTGCGCAGCTGTAAACAAAGTCAGATGTCAGATGTTTGATTTTCGGGGGTTTTGTACAACACCCAAGGTGTCAATGGCCGTATAAGAACAAGGACAGAGGCGCACAACCTAGTACAACAAATGGTTAAATAATGTGGAATAGGATAAGATAAAACAAATTGAAACAAAATGAGACAAAAAAACAGACAAGATACTCACATTGAGAGAGGTTTACAAGGGTAGATCTCTCAGGGCCATGTGTTTTCAAGGAGAACCTCACTTCCTGTTTGGGGATGAGATAACTTCCTGCTTACAGATACTGGGGGGCTCAATAGGAACAATGGGATGCGTTTCGAGCAGATGCTCTTTTTCAACCATGGTTGAAAAAGAGCATCTGCTCGAAACGCGTCCCATTGTTCTTATTTGTCTAGTACAGGGGGCCACACTACTCCATTTTGAGAGCTGCACACCTACACGCAACTTAAACACCCATCCCTCATACTGACCCAATTTTACTCCGTGATCCTTGCTCAGGCCCCATACACCAACTGAGGGCCTTTCTGTCCACTGATATCATTATAGCTGTGTAATCACTGCTGAAGGTTGTGCGCAACTACCCATTATCTTTCTTAGCTTGTCAATGGCCGTATGACCATCGTTGCGTTTACAAACTTTAAATCTGGTCAGATTGCCAGTAAGCTGCACCTATAATTCCCCAAACAAGAAGAGGTACATCTGGAAGACCGCAGATAATAATATAACAAGCAGCAGCTTAACTAATGTAAAGTGAAGACAGTACACGGGATTTAAACTCTCAAAGCCTCAAGATAAGTGAAAAACCATAAATAGATGCCATCTGTTGTACGAAATAACACCCTCTAATCACATGGCAGACTTAGCTCATCTCTCACACATCATTATGGGTGACGAGTACAAGTAGGGAGGGAGAACATTGCGCTTTAAAAGAGTACTCACGGTCCGCACTGTAGTCATCCACCAAAATAATCTCCTGGATCAGATTTGGAGGGCTTCGGATGAAAACGCTGCGTCAAATGAAGAGAATAACGGTTAGCCTTGTGAATTACGCATCGGCGCGTACAAAGTATAAAGTGGCTCCATACACATTCAATATTCTAATTATAACTCAGTGATATGCACAATATACAGATATGAGGGTCAATTTCATGGAATATTTTCCATATTAAAAGTAACAATGAGTTTTCTAAACATCAAATAAAATGTCAATTAATATGATTATATAGAAGAGGATACCGTATATATTTCATATATTCCCATGTCAACATTAATACAGCCTGATTGTGGAAGGCATAGGGCTTGTCTCCACTTGGGCGGTTGGCCACGAGCGATCACCCCGGATCGCGCCCATAGAGAATGAATGGACATGGTTGAAAATCGCATCCACACGTGGGTTTTGACCATGTCCATCATGTCTATGAGCGCGATCTGGGGTGATCGGCCGCCCAAGTCCCGCTCCCAAGTGGGGACATAGTCTTATACCAGTGATGGCGAACCTTTTAGAGAACGAGTGCCCAAACTAAAACCCAAAACCCAATTTTTTATCTCAAAGTGCCGGCATGGCAATTTTCACCTAAATTACACAACTCATACACACACAAAACATGTAAACACGCTCATTCTAATTATAAGAGGGAATAGGAGAGGGTATGGGGCACTGTATGCAATCAGAAGAAAGGGGAAGAGAACCGACAGCATTGAGAGCCAATAGGCTGCAGTTCTGTCCTCTGTGCTGAATGACCGCTCACATGCCCACAGAATTCAAATGTAGAGGACTGATTTAGGTCAACATTACCCCAGCCATGCAAAGTTCACAGAGTTATGGAATATCATAGGATCTGACTAGAAGTGCATTGCCAGTTTTTACCAGCCATTAAGTTCATATTTGCAGTGGCGGTTTTAGGTATGGGCAACATGGACATCATGCTGGGGAGGCGGCATCTGGGCAGATGCCTCCCCCCAATGCACACATCAATCAAACCGCCCAGGTAGAGAGAAAATCATCTGGGGGAGTCCATAAGTCTGAGCCTCACCTGCACATTCACCCCCACCCGGGTTGCTCTCCGGCAGTGACCAGAGATGCTTGTATGGGGGGTTCGGAACAGAGTCCATTACTCTCACCGGCATTCATCCCTTCCCCGGGGGGTGCTCTCCGGTGCCCTCCCTTTTTGTATTAATTATGACTATTTTAAATGTTTATAGTTTAAGAATATTGAGTTGACATCCTACTGTAGAAATGCAGTACAACTTCTGAATGATTGAATATCCCTTGTATTACTTTTATTCCATTGTGCATAATGCAGGTTGTCAGATTCAACAATAAAATATAAAGACATTCTTCCACCAAATCCGCTATGAAGCTAAAAAGACTCGAATTCAACAGCACTCGGCATTGAAGTATTTCCTTATCAAAAAGGTTCTACAATGGTAAAAGAATGGGGGAGGGCTCAGCATAGACATTAGCTCAGCTGCAATAACACAATATAGGATTTGAATAATTTCATACAATATGCCTAGTCTAGGATGTGAATGATTTTCTTGGAACCTTGCTGGCCCTGGGGCCTCTGCTTATTCCTGATAATATAATAATAATGGTTCAGACATTCAGGGAAGTCATGTTTAAGTCTACATTTTAAAAGCGGGATTTCAAATGAATTTGAAAACTGCACAATGCCAGTCTTTTGCTTCTATGGCAATGACTTTTTCTGTTTGAGCATGACTGTCCAATGCAAGGTCAATAAAGACTTGGTTAGGTGAGCTTGGCTAAGAAGAACTTGCCTGATTTTGAACTTACTGAACACCAAGGGTGTGAACTAGAACAGAGAATATTAGGGTCCTCATACATGGGTCGATACCCACTCCATTAATCAATGATTGCCCGGGACTTGGTGAAGTCATCGTAACGTCACCATGCTGCGCTAGAGTGTCCGTCGATTGAATGGCAAATTGTTGCGTACCACTTTGTGCAATCGATTCCTGTTAAGCTAGCCATACACGTGTCGGATTCCATGGCCAACTGATCACTCACCCAATTGATTCCGGCGATCTCAGCGGGAATGGGAGCTGCAATCAATCAGCCACTTAAGAGGATCCGATCGCTGCATACCACCTTGTCCGAGTGATCGCGTCCAATTGATCGGGGGCTCAGAATTGGATCCGACAGAGAACCAACTGGTTCAGTGCGAACATTGAATCAACAGTACGGGTGTTCGACCTGCCCCCTTCGCCTTCGAGAAGAAGTCAATAATTCTTCCTCCGGCTAGACCTTTCCATGCCTGGTCCGGCCGGAGGAAGAATTATTTTAATTAGAGACACCTGATTACTAGTGTTGTACTGCGCACGGGCCGGACATGACATCCAACCGACGTCACTTCTAGAGAATTTTTAGACTTCCTAAATTTAAGAGCTAAATGTAAAGCCCCTAAACATGGTATAATCTCCAAAATTTCTGGAGATGTAGAGAATGGTTGTGGAAACATTTGAAAAATAAAAGTTTTGCTCTCGCATATGCAGTTTTTGCATAAATTAAGTTAAAAAAGTCAGATTTTCGAAATTTTGACTTGACTTTGAACTTCATATGTGCACAAACTCTATGTGTAAGAAACATACTTTATTTTTTGTGGTATACCCCAACCCTTCTGTACATCTCCAGCAAGTTTGGTGTTGATAGCATTGTTCAGGGGCTTTGCAATTAACTCAAAATCGTTAAAATGGTCGAATTTTTTATTCGACCACCTCTAGTCACTTTTAGTTTTGGAACAGCAACTGTGCGTTCCATATACTGGAAGTGACGTCGCCGCATAATTTCCATTCAAGTTTTCATTCAAATTCCCTGCCAACAAGCGGGAAATTTGAAGTTCTCCGCAAACAGGCGTACTTTTGTAAAAGTCTGATCCGCCTGTTCACGGACGGACACGGCCGATGTTCGGCCATCACTAATGGCGATCGAATACGGATTTACCAACATGTTGGTTCCCTGTTCGATCGACCTTTCCTTTCCCACTCGAAGAAAGGGTGGCCGCTTTTGATTCCTGAACGATCGATTGCCGCGAACGATCTGAATAAAGTGTCAATGATGCTTATGGATGTAGAATGGGATGTCATAAACGTTGCTGTAAGGCAAAGTACTTGTCTCCATTTGGCGTCATGGACACAGCAATGTGACACATCCATGGCGCCCAATGGTGGGGTTGATTGTAAACAATGGGCTGTGCCTGCCAGTGGAAGACAAGTCCTTAAGAAGTTTCAGTTGCGCTTATTTTTAATAGGACAGTACTGGTCCTTTTCCCACTGTGTGTTAATGCTGCTTAAAAAAAATGCTTCAAAAACACTAATGCATTCGAACTTGCAACTCAACAGAAGCTAGTGGAGACCTAGCCTAAAGTAGAATTCCCATGTATGCTTTTCAGGCTGCTGAAAGTCGGCAGATCTGACAAACATCCCCCTGCTAACCCTATGGACAAATGCCCCAAAAATTCACTGGAGAAAGCGTTTCCAGGCGCCCATGTGAATGCTGCCTAAGCGTACCAAAAAGTTGACCATATAATGTAGGCAATCCAAATTTTGCATGCAATGATTTAAATGGTTTTAAATGAACCATTGTATAACTGTAAATTAAGGAGGCTGTTGTTGCAGATAATGCTTCTAAAAATAACTGCCGGGCTTCACATCTGAGCTAATGAATTCAGGAATTCATGGATCCCGTCTCTAAAACAGGTAAGAAAATAATGAATATATATATATCCCTAGTTGTCATTTGCCCCTACATCCCATAAAATTAAATTAGAACAAGGAAAAAGGGCAGGAAGGAAAGGGCATTAGCCCACCCTATGCCCCAGATTGGAGCCTGGCACTCCGGGACTTGTAAGGCACCATTTGAATAAAATGATTTAATTATTCCATATATGCCACCTGCACGCCTGTCCCTGTCTGGACTGCTGGTTAGCCACAACTCGTCTAAACCTCCACACCACAGTGGGCTAGCTCCTTGCCCAAATTGGCACTATTCATGACATGATTGATGAATTTATGGCTACCTACTAAGAGGCTATAAGGCGCGGTTGTCCGTTGGTATCTCTCCGTTCTCGCAGAGGACTTACGGCTGGTACCCTCCATCCTTCATTGTTTTTATCTATCGGATACAGGAATTCAAACCATTCTGCAAATCTCTACCCCCTGAGGAAGTCGTCAAACGACGAAACGTACGTCGGATGGCATCTTTCATCTGCGGATGGGGATCCTGGAGTAAGGATTCCTCTATCAAGCACCTGAGTTTTAGGCTTGTGGCCCTTAGCTGGTGTATTGCACCTTGTATTGTATACCTGTTGGGTTTTTGTTGATCATTTCTATAATTATTGTTTTGTTGTCGTCCATGTACATGTGATGTTGACACATGGACACCTTCATAATAAATTTCTGTTTTTTAGCTAATTTACTTTTTTTCTATATGACCTGATCTACATTTGAAGCCGTTAAAGTCCCCATGCCCTTGTTTTGATACAGGGGAGATTTAGCTCTTTCTATTTATATTTCATTTTGGGATGTTGGCTTCATTTACTCACGGTGAGGGAGTCTCTTTCTTTTAACAATATATCAATAAATTACATACAGAGATAAAACACATTCAAACACATTGAATTGTATGAGTAAGTACATAAAAGTTGAAAGACATGCTGACGATTGATCGCGACGCGTTTGGCAATTAACCTTTTTCAGGAGATAGAACACGTACAGCTTTAACTAATGTAATCAGAAAACAGACAACAGAATCTATTAGAGAGTTGCGTAACCATTTTTATCAATTCCATAACTCACAATACTTGGAATACTCTGTATACTCACATCATGAGACATGTGACACAGATAGCATGGAGATGATCAGAAAGCAACCAACAGGATTGTGGTAGAACAGAATGGGAAGCCATGATAGGTCCCACCCCGATCACACCCACCACAAAAGGGGGGAAGGAATAACGGGGGAACCGTGTCAGGGAGGAAGACCAATTATGCAAATATTTATTTATGGAATTATTAAATCATTTTAGGCATACGGTGCCTTAAAAGTCCCGGAGTGCCAGGCTCCACTCTGGGGCATAGGGTGGGCAAATGCCCTTTCCTTCCTGCCCTTTTTCCTTGTTCTTAAGAAAATAATGAGTTCTTAGAGATGGTCGAATTTTTTTTCAGAAATTCGACGATTTCTAGTTAATTGCAAAGCCCCTGAACATGGTATCACCAAACCTGCTGGAGATGTAGAGAAGGGTTATGGGAATATTTGAAAGAAAAAAGTATGTCTCTAACACAAATAGTTTTTGCACAAATTAAGTTCAAAGTCAAGTCAAAATGTCGAAAATTCAGGAAATTCGACTTTAATTTTGAACTTAATTTATTCAAAAACTATTTGTGTTAGAGACATACATTTTTCTTTCAAATGTTCCCCCAGCCCTTCTCTACATCTTCAGCAAGTTTGAAATTCGACCATCTCTAACTTCTGACTTTAATCTGACATCATGGCTGTGCTCAGACATTGAGCATGTTCAGAAGATTAGTAATCACATCCTCTGCATTTCTATTGGTGCAGATTGTTAAAAAGAAGTGCTGTGACCCAGACCATGAAGTGTCCAATTCTACCCGACATACCTTCTGTTTGCCCCTATGGTCAGGGGTGCACATAAGTGGTACTCTGGTACTCGAAAGGGGCCAAAATATATACAATTTACAGTGAGGAAGACAGTGAGGAAGACCACATACATATGGGGTGAGTACCAAACACTATCTCCTGGTACTCATCTGAGGAGCTCACAAAATAATGTAGGTGCACCCCTGACTATGGTCGTTGTATGCCAATATGGTACTTGTTTTTCTGCTCCTACCTAGGTGCCCATAATCTTACATGTAAGACGTTATCTGACAAGCACAAGTCCTCCTTTATCTGCTGCTCACCTTTTGATCGTTCGGAGAAGAGTAGAACGAGCTTCATTGTGAAATGTGATGATGACACTGGTTGACGGAAGGTCGGCGTCGTAATGCACAGAGGTGCACCTAGAAGAGAACAGAAAATGTTAAAATATGCTGAAGCTGATTTCTGGCCAATACTACAGGGTGGGCCATTTATATGGATACACCTTAATAAAATGGGAATGGTTGGCGATATAACGTCCTGTTTGTGGCACATTAGTATATGTGAGGGGGGAAACTTTTCAAGATGCGTGGTGACCATGTCGGCCATTTTGAAGTTGGCCATTTTGAATGTAACCTTTGTTTTTTCAATAGGAAGAGGGTCATGTGACACATCAAACTTATTTCACAAGAAAAAC
>CM070043.1:43455125-43465509 GCA_036250615.1 Ptychadena robeensis | reverse complement strand
AGATATCTAAAGGTGTATGGGGACCCTTAGAGCGGGAAGACAGGATGGCCAGAATCGATGACCCACACGATTGATGCCCGTGAACGTGCATGGTGGTCCGTCATCGATTGTGTGGGTCATCGATCGAACAGGTAACGACCCCTGTATGGCCATGTTGGTTCCCTGTTCGATCAAGCTGTCAAGAAGACAGTGTGGCCGGAATCGATGACCCACATGATCGATGCCCATGCCGATATTGATCGCGCGGGTCAACGATTGAACAGGTAACGATCTGTGTATTGGGACCTATAGTCATGATTTCTTTTTTTCCCATCCAGTCTGATGAGTTATTATACTGGAGGAAAAACAAAGTGCGAAACTTTATATATTCAAGTGGACAGATCGACATAAACCATAACTGAAAACATGCAACACAAATAATAAATACTGTTATAACAATTTATACAACAACATTGTCCTTTGGATCTATAGGATAATAATGTATAGAATAATGTATAGGATCTATCACATAATGATATAGGACATTATTATTGACTGTGCTATAGGATATTATTGAAAGCCTATCTGAAAACCACAAAAGGAACTGTCTGTGTTGCCTACAGCATCCATACATATGTCACCTTTCATTGTCCAATCAGAAAACAACAGATGGGATGTGAGAGGTCCCCATGGGGGTCACAGACGCTCCTCATATCTTATCATTCCTGTAACATTCTATACAAAGACTTTGAACCAAGCTATTCCATATGTGTAGGAAAACTCAATACATATAAATGTTTATCATAATCAGTGCATCTCAAGTTCCTCAGTATAAAGACTTTCCAGCAACTTTCCAGTGTGTGATATTCTCTCTTTCCATCCTATTTATTATCTGGTGACACACACTAAATTGATAACATTTACACAGCCTCATATTGTTATAATGAAGGGACCGATGACTGATAGCATGCTGTAATAGAGCTGAGATGAGAATCAATTGGGCTGTCAAGCCGGTTTATTCCTACAGGATGAGAGCTAAGACTTGGGGAGACTGGAAATAAGAAGTTATTGTCAGGAAGACTGGATGACTTCTTATCGGAGGATGTCATCAGATAGATGGGCTAAAGAAGAGCTCTGCTCCCTTCCGACCAATCATGCTTTGGGTTATAGGAGGAAGGCGATGAATGGTTGCCATGGGTTACACAAGAAGGATGCTAAATGATTGCTAGGGGTAACTAGGGGTAACTACCATATGTGTTAATGGTTTTCCGGCTTTTCAGACCATTAAGACTTTCCATTGATATAACATGGAAATGGGTGTAGGAAATGGAATGTAATGGTTGATGGATCCCTTTCCAAGGGACTGGTCCCTCACCCCCTCCCCCTTCGTGAGTGATGATAATGTGCAGGTTCTTTTCAATGGGCAGCAGATACTCACAGCCTCAGGGCTGGTCCTGTCCTCTCTGTGCACCTCCTGCCTCACTGGTGGCCGGCTTTTGCCTGGGGATCTGCTGGACGTTGCAGGATGGGGCTTGCTGTCCTGCCATAGGTAGTAGAAGGTCCCCAGGATCCAGGCTACAGTCAGGATGGCGATGGCATTAGCCCTGATCCTTCTCATGCTGCAGGCAGGATGGAGAGATTTGTATGAATGGGGGAGGTGAGAGGCTGCCTTGCTCCTTTTACATTCTCCCACAGCCTGTGTATGCCCTGAGCTTTCC
Source organism: Ptychadena robeensis (assembly GCA_036250615.1). Lineage (NCBI taxonomy): Eukaryota > Metazoa > Chordata > Amphibia > Anura > Ptychadenidae > Ptychadena > Ptychadena robeensis. The sequence goes on along the minus strand of CM070043.1, from coordinate 43,463,812 downwards.
TCCTCCTCTCAAGCTGTCTCTTTCCAGGGTTCAGTCTCCCCCTGTATTGCTTGCCTGCCTCTCTCTCTATCTTCCTCTCTCCCTCCCTTTTCTCTCTCTGCTCTCACTCAGCTGTTTGTTTTAGCTCAGTCCTGCAGAGAGGGTTCATCCTCTTCAGGGTCCTAATGTCCACCCAGATTACAGCCACACGTCGGTCAAATGGAAATGAGGGAGTGGGCTCACCTCCCTACCCCGCAAGGCAGTCATTTCACGATCTACAAACACATCTACGTTTATGCGTATGCCAAGGTTGGACTTAACACGCTCTGTTCTGGACTGGAAGGTTGGGTTCACATGGACCCATAAATCAAAAGTAGACTTCAAATTAGAGATAGTGAAATTTTCTTTAGAAAATTCGACTAGTTCGAATTTGTGAGTTATAGACTTCAAATGTATTTCTAAAGCTTTTAGAGAACCCTCAATGACCTACAAAAACCTGTGTATGCCAAGGATGGACTAAACACGCTCTGTTCTGGACCTGGAAGGTTGACATGGACCCGTCAAAAGAAACGCACATTGTAAATCAAATGTAGACTTCAAATTAGAGATGGTTGAATTTTCTTTTATTAATTCGACTAGTTCGAATTTGGGAGTTAAATGTATACTTCAAATGTGTTTCTAAAGCTTTAAGAGAACCCTACAGGATCTACACAAATATGTATGCCGAGGATGGATTTAACACGCTCTGTTCTGGACTGGAAGGTTGGGTTGACATGGACCCATCAAAAGAAACGCACATTGTAAATCAAAAGTAAAATTAATCTGTACTAGATCAGGAGTTCTTTTCATTTTTAAATCTAGGGACACATGTATAAAATGAAAATGAGGGAAGTGGGTTCACCTTGCCAATCATTTCAGGATCTACACAAACATATGTATGCCAAGGATGGATTTAACATAATCTGTTCTGGACTGGAAGGTTGGGTTCACATGGACTTACATTGCACATTGTAAATCAAAAGTAAAAATTTCACCATCTCTAATTTGAAGTCTCCTTCGAAAATTCAACTAGTTCCAATTTGTGAGTTAATTGTAGATTTCAAATGCGTTTCTAAAGCTTTTAGAGAACCCTCAATGGCCTACACAAACCTGTGCATGCCAAGGATGGACTAAAGATGCTCTGTTTTGGACTGGAAGGTTGGGTTCACATGGACCCACATTCCACATTGTAAATCAAGAGTAAATTTCACTTCATCTCTAATGTGAAGTCTCTTTTGAAAACCCAACTAGTTCAAATTTGTGAGTTATTGACTTCAAATGTATTTCTAAAGCTTTTAGAGAACCCTCAAGGATCTACACAAACATGTGTATGCCAAGGATGCACTTAACATTCTCTTTTCTGGACTGGAAGGTTGGGTTCACATGGACCCGTCAAAAGAGACGCACATGTCCTCTCATTGACTTGCCAATACCTACCAATGTGTGTAAACCAACATGCTTTCTTGAGTTATATTTTTATCTTTTCATCTGTACTAGATCAGGAGTTTTTATAATTTTTGAATCTAGGGACCCATGTAAAAATATAAATGAGTGAACACACTCAAATTAGAGATGTCAAATTTTCAGAGTTTAAATTTGTAAGTTAATTGCAACGCCCCTGAGCATGTTTTTTGCATAAATTAAGTTTTAAGTCAAGTTGAAATTTCTCAGGTACATATGATAAAGCTACACTTTTTATTTCTCAAACGTTCCCTTCACTACATCACCAGCAATGTTGGTGATCAGACCATTCTTGGGGGGTTTTGCAATAAAAAATTCAGCTAGTTGAAAAAATGCAATCATCTCTACTTCAAATGTGTTCAGAACTTGTTGCGAAAGAGCCCTGGATACATTTACTTTTAGTAAAGCCCCCCATACACCACATACAATTAATATGCAATTTCTGTACAATCAACTTTTCTTCTACCAAAACCATGTAATAGGAGGACCTTTCTACACCTTCCAATCACTATGTATTCTATTAGGGAGGTCACTATACTACATAGTTGTTGGTAGATCTGATGGAAATTGTATGGAGGAATTTAAAGGTGTTTGGGGGGCTTAAGATATATATATATATAAAAGCTTTCTGAGCGGCGTATGAGCACTAGTGATGAGCGGCATAGGTAATATTTGAATTTGCGATATTATAATGGCATTGCAATTACCTTAAAAATGAATGGTCGCATGAGGTATTTATTTTCATAATGCATTGTCATACACTCAAATCGCGAATATCCACCATTCATGAAATTTGTGAACTCTGGAATAGCTGATATTCACCGAATATATTCGCAATTCAAATATTCAAGCTCAACACTAAAGCCAGCCATAGACGTCCCGATCTATGGCCGACATTTAGCAGACTCTTCACAGCGTGGTGACGTCATTACGCTGTGAGCAGTCTGCTACAGAACGGACAGGAATCCTGTGTGTTCCACTAACACACGGGACTCCTGTCAGATTGTAGCCAATTAACTCGGAGGGGGAGGAGACTCCCCCTCAGAGTTAACAGCCTGCAGTGCAGGAACAGAGGATCGTGCAGAAAAAAAACCAGTGGGACGGATCCGTGTGCGATCCGACCTGCCGGCTTTTTTTCTACAAAACTCAAGGTGGGCTCCCTCATAGTTGCGGCCGACCAACCTTTATGTGCTCGGCGGGAGTGAGCACGCAGGTTGGTCTGCTGCAACTATGGCCGGGAATCGGCCCGTCTATGGGGGGCTTAATGAGCACCTAAAAAAAGTGCATTAAGCTGGCCATAGACATCTCGATCTATAGCCGGCTTGTAGCAGACTCATGAAAGCGAGGTGACGTTACCACACTGTCATGAATCGTCTACAGAACTGACTGCAATCCTGTGTGCACTGAGACTCCCCATCCACAGTAACTGCCTACAACAGGATCGGCCACAAAAAGTACTGGCAGGACTGTTGGCTATTTGGGTCACAACTGCAAGGTGGGCACCCCTGTAGTTGCGGGCAACCGACCAGCATGCATTTGGCATGATCACATGCAACTACTGCCAGGAATCGCCACGTCTATGGCGGGCTTTAGTAGGATTGTGTAAAAAAGATTGGCCTTAAGCCCCCCATACAATCCTACCATACAATTTCTGTACAATCCACTTTTGTTCTACCAAAACCATGTAATATGAGGACCTTTCTAAACCTTCCAATCACTATGTATTCTATCAGGGAGGCCACTATACTACACAGTTGTTGGTAGATCTAATGGAGATTGTATGGATTGATCTGAAGGTGTATGGGGGGCTTTACTGATTTTTTTTTAAAGATGTTTCGCTAGTCATTTAACTCAACTCACCAAAAGTCTTCTTAAGCCCCCCATACACCTTCAGATTCCTCCATAAAATTTCCATCAGATCTACCAACAACTATGTAGTATAGTGACCTCCCTGATAGAATACATAGTGATTGGAAGGTATATATCACTGCTATGTAGTGCCGGGTCCTCCCTGATAGAATACACAGTGATTGGAAGGTGTAGAAAGGTCCTCATATTACATGGTTTTGGTAGAAGAAAAGTTGATTGTACAGAAATTGCATGGTAATTGTATGTGGTGTATGGGGGGGCTTTAGAAGTTCAGTGGTTTAGACTTTGACTTTTGCAGATATACAATGTATGAATGAGAACCTTCTTTCATGTGACCTCTCATTGATTATAAATACCAACCAAGAACCAAAGTATCGCCCAGGGATCGATCACTTAATGTGGTGTGCAACGTTTTGCTGATCAATTGACGAATGATTATTCATCGAACGTATGGGTATCAACCCATGTATGTGTACCTTCAGTTTACGTGTAGTGACCTATCACATGCATGTTGGAGACGTAGTTTGGGTCCTGGCGGGTTATTACAGTTTTTTGCATGTTATCAAAATGATGTTGATACTGATATTGGTATTTTGTGATGTCTGAAAAATTTCAACAATGCTTATTATAGCTCATTGTATCCAAACAAAAGTTTGCAAAAGACTCTCATTCATGCAGGGTTGGCGCCAGAGCACCAGGAGTGGGCAGGCATGGACGGGCATGGGTGGCTGATCGAGGGGGCACGCCTATGTCTCACAGGTAGGGCTGCATGGGTAGGGGGCCCTAATCAAGCCCTGGAAGGGCCATGGGGGGGTCAGATCTGTGTGCCCGCTTGATTAGAGCCCTTACCCATGCAGCCCTACCTGTGCCACCACTGCATTCATGTCATATGAAAGTTCTGCACATGGAATGAAAAAAGTCCACATTACATTGTCGCATCATCTTTCCCAAGACCCCCATTCTTATGCACTTCACCCAATTATTCATAGGGCTAATACTAAGCCAAAACCTCTCTACAGTTCTGTCGCTAGCCTTTCGGGAGCCTTATGCAAGTTCTTGTTGGCGACAGGGGGTAAGGCTTGGAGGTGATTGGGTGCTATTTGTGGGCCTGTCGACCCAGGGGGGTGGTGTTTTTGGTGGAGGGTCTTCTTCAACCTTCCCCCTCCCCAGCCCCCACCCTGGATCCCTATGCACACGCATATTCAGCATAGCAGGAGAAACGACCCTGCCTCTCTATTATGCTTCAGGAAAACAAGGCATCGGGAGAGTCATTAGTGCTTATTGGATTTAAAATATGCATTCATGGGGTAAAAACTAAACACGTCATCGTGCAATTACACAAAAACCGTCCATAACTTATATAACCAATGTGAGTTGGCCTCCTCTTAGTGCTGGAATGGAATGATTTATTTCAATACCAATTGGTATGGAGTTGCAGAACTGAATAAATAAATAATACTTCTGATAGCCATAGAGGGAAGGACTCTTTGCATCATTTACCTCATTATTTATTTAAAATGTTAAGGCTGAAATGCTTCAATGTTGTAGATGATATTCTCTAAATGCAGCTCGGGTAGAAATGTGACATAAGGCATTAGGACGCTGTGACAGACCGGTCATGGTGTAAGTGGTCCATGTGTGGCAGTGAAAGGGTCTGCTGGTGTATCCTGGAAGGAGTCCAGAGTAGTGTTGGGAAGCGACAGTAGGTTGCTGCCCAGTTTTGTTATGTTTTTGGTTACAGGGATCTGGATTCTGGAGTGGGAATGGAAGGAACTGGGTGGGCCTTCCCACTCCACCAAGATACACCTGCTGGACCCTAATGGGATTGCTGGGTGTGTCTCCACAAAAGGAGCTGGGACCAGTCAGTCAGGGCTTCCTGATGAGGTGGGAAGACACTGTGCTGCTGGAGCAGCGGATACCAGGGGGCACACAGGGAGTGGGTAGCCCAGGCCCAGGACGTCTAGGTGCCAGGCTGTGCTTAATTATTATCCTGTATTTACATTGTGCTAACATATTACACAGCCTGTTACATAGCATAGCAGTGATTGGAAGGTATATATCACTGCTATGTAGTGCCAGATCCTCCCTGATAGATTACATAGTGATTGGAAGGTATATATCACTGCTATGTAGTGCCGGGTCCTCCCTGATAGAATACACAGTGATTGGAAGGTTTAGAAAGCTCCTCATATTACATGGTTTTGGTAGAACAAAAGTTGATTTTACAGAAATTGTATGGTGAGATTGTAAGGTGTGTGGGGGGCTTAAGTCATGTGTAACTAACATAGGCGATTATTTTTGGGGGGCATGTGTTTGGAGTGTGGAAGGTAACCGGAGCATACCTGTCAACCCTCCCGTTTTAGCCAGGAAAGTCATGTTTTTCATGCGGCTTTCCCGGACAAATACCCATTTTACAAAATACTCTCCCTCCTAGGTTTCCACCCCGCTTGTGCAGATGATGTGCGGGGTGGGACATAGGGAGAGTAATGCCCTCTCCCTCCTAAGTTAGGCAGGAACTGAACAGGAGGGAGGGCACTTAAACCGAGTTTGTTCGCCATTCGTGTTCGCCCCCCAACCGCAGGGCATCAGCTGCAGCATTTCCGGGTTTTCATAGACCTCCATGATCATTACACTGGCTGTGTAGAGAGGGGCGTGGGGAGGGAGGAAATGGCATGCAGGGTACTTTGTATGGGCAGATGCTAGGGAGGTTAATCTCTATACCGGATGTGACGTCAGTGACATCACTTCCAGTATCTGGAACGCAAAACATTCTGACAAAAAAACGGAAATGACGTCAAGTCCCGATTTCCCGGCCCACAAAATTGACAGATATGAACCAGAGTACCTGGAAGAAACCCATACAGACACGGGGAGAACATGCAAACTCCTTGCCAGGCCAGGATTTAAACCTAGGACACTATGGCCAGAATGCTAACCCCATGATCCAAATATATTTGTGGGGGCGTTGACAATGACCAGCTTTTTTTTTATAGGGATTTAAATACTTTGCAACAATGGATTTGTATAATGACTGTAATATTGTAAACAACATTGGGATTTAAACACATGGTGTAACCTGTTAAAACTGAGGGGTCCGGGGTTCACAGTCAATACACCGGAATTCACCGTCCTTTAAATCAACAAAGCTTAGCTTCAGCCATTCAAAAGAACAGTCCTTTAGAAAAAGGTAAAAAGGGTAAATATGAGGCTCACATGGGGAGAAGGTTTCTCCCAAAACCACCTTTTGTCCTCTCTCAGAGGGAAGAAGTCCAGCCTTGTTTATCCTCCAGACAGTGTCCATTAAGCTAGCCACACACGGTTAAATTTTGGTTTAATCGATGCTCGATTAAATCGAGGAATTCAATCGTCTAATCGAAAATCGATCTTAATCGCATCAACATACACCCCACATTGAGTTTGCGATTGTGGTGAGATTTCGATTAAAAAAGATGACTAAAATCGTCGATGTTGGTCTGGAAACGATTGAAGTTCAGATTGAAGTGGTCACTGTTATTATATCGAATCTAACCGATCCAGGAGAAACACCACAAACATCGACGATTATAAAAAGATTTTGGCACAATCGACGATGATTTTCCAACATGTCCGATAAAAATTCGATTCGATTTTCTGCCTTCATCGAACAATTATCGTTGATTGTACCATGTGGGCATTTCTCGATTTTCGTTCAATCGATGAAAAAATTCATCTAATCGAGCATCGATTGAACCAAAATCGAACCGTGTGTGGCTAGCTTTACTCTTCCCCCTGATTAGGTCAGGTGACCTGGTTATAAGACTGCTGTGCAGCCAACACACACCCACAGGTGCTGGGTGGGGTGAATAGGAGGCCCTCCCAACCATCCTGTCACAGTCCAGGCCCTGTAAGCAATCTAACAAAGTTGCAGTCCACAGACTGCCATTCAAATCCTGGACTGTCCATCCAGCACCCTAGGGGTCACCTAAACGGACCAAAAATGGGCGATACATATTCCCCATTCAGGACCCATACCTGGCGTCCTGTACACCTGGTAAAAGGTAACTGTATCCCCAGTGTGACAGTGCATCAGGAAATGTATATAAAAAAAAGTATTTACATACCACACTTCCTTTGCTGTGTGCTTTAGAGGAATCTTATGCTGGCCATACACATGCCGATAAACGGCCGGATTTTAATCTGACCGACTGGCGTGCGCGCTCTCGCCGTCGGTCAGGTTAAAATCCGGCCGTTTATCGGCATGTGCCCACATGGGGCGACAGATCCCTGTCGCCCCATTTCTCGGCCGGCCAGAGATCCGACATGTCGGAAAATCTCTGGCCGATGGGAGCCGATGCCATAAGCAGCAATGAAGACGGCGTCTCCATCACTGCTTATGGCCGGCACACAAAGGGTGCCTGGCCGATTGTGGGGCCCCAGAATGCAATGGGAGGCTAACATGATGACGTCATCACGTTAGCCTCCCGGAGCGATATCGGAGGGCGATATCGCTCCAGCTCGGCATGTGTATGGCCGGCATTAACCACATAGAAGCTGGGGGTGGGCGACAAGTCAGCAGGGTGCCGCAGACATCCCAGACACCCAGAAGTGTCGGAATTGGAAGATTCTGATTCTGAGACATGAGAGATACTTCTAAAGATTGCACAGGTGCTTATACATTTATAGGATTTTTGGCAAGATCAACAGGTATGTTCTTTCATGGTGTTGAGCAGCATATGACATATTCGAATTTCGCACCTAGCTCCCCCACCACAGGCTGCCAAACATGGATCAGCCTTCGAGCTCAGCGTCATGACGTAAGCGCGCTGAGCGCGATATCGAAGAAGCTGGAGGAGCGAGACACTGCTGCGATCGACTGGTCATGTCTGATAGCCCTGTTTTTAAACAGGATAGATTGATCAGGGATTGACGCATTAGATATGCACCAGATGTGGGTGGAGTTTAGTGGAAAGAGAAGGGGAGGTTCAGTAAATCCTTTTGGATTAAAATTTCAGTTCTGTCTCAATTTTCTAAACCCTAGTGGGATTATAGACATTTGAGTTATGTATTTATTTTGTTTATGTTATTTATGTGTTGTAGGTTGCACTTTTGTTTGGCACATCATGGCGGGTCCTTGACAGAGAGAGAAGAGAAGAGACCCAACCTCAGTAGACTGTATCCTTTTTACTATAACCAGGGGTGCACATAACTTTTTTTTAGCAACCTCCTCAGATGAGTACCAGGAGATGGTGTTTGGTAATCACCCCATATGTAGTGTAGTCTACCTCACTGTCTCCCTTATAGTCCTCTGCATAAGCTTCCTGCATGGTAGATTCTGCTGCAGATGGACCTCCCTGTTCCTG